>JAQZBX010003125.1:0-12978 GCA_029593785.1 Cabassous unicinctus
TTAAGCAATTGTTATGAGTTTTAATGATGCAGAATGCTATTATTCATATTCCTTGACAGTGAAATGTCCATCGTGTTTCAAAAATCTACTTTTTTTGTGTAATTAAGAAAAAACGTATTTTGGGGTAATTCTTCAAACTCAGTGTTCCAATGAAGTAAAATAGTTTCACCATTGAAAAAAAATGCTGGATTAGAACATTGTTTTTGTTTTAGTGGGTATAAAAATTTGCAATAGATAATGAATATAAAAATTCAATATCTGAATTGAAAGGTCAAAGTTGTGAATTTATAAATACTTTCCTAGAACTAGAAAATTAGCTGAGAATGGTATACTGAGGAAAAGATCATGAGTTAGCTACAGATTACTAAATCCAGCTAACAAATATTAATTTTTAAATTTTGAGTTTCAAATTATGCCAAGGTAAAATGCCAAGCCCTAAATTTCTTTGTTTTCTTGTTATTTTTGTAATTATGTATGTATGTATGTATGTATGCATATATGAATATAATTGTCATCTTTTGGTCAGCTAGATAGTTCTTAAATATTATTTTATAAAATTTGGGGTGGATAGTTTATTTTCTGATTCTTCATTGAGAATTTTTTTATGTTACTCTTATGTATTAACTGTATAGAATAAATGCATGTTATGTTGTATTTATTTCATACTTCTATGGGCTTAGCATTTACTGTAGTTTGAAGTTTTAGCCTTTGTACAAAATCTGTTATTTTCTTAGATGACTATAAGATCTTTTTTTTTCTAGATTATGTCTATGTGTGGCACTCAGTTTATTTTGTAACTCAGTCTTTCACTTGTGTAATTATATATCCAAAGAAAATGTTTCTTTGCTTATATCTTTATTTATTGATTCACATCAAATTACCTCATTTCTTTTTTAGTTATACTTATAACTCAAGTTAAATTTCATTCCTTTTTCCTCCAAAGCTTCCATCTTTCCTTCATCAGATTAACTTTTGGCCATTCTCTCTGCACTGTTACAGAACATCTCATGTTTATCTACCATGTCACTAAAATGCTTTCCCCTAGTAACATTTATTTCTCTTTTTGTAATGTTTCTGATTCTTAATGAATTTTGCTCATGATTTTTCTTTTTGTCATTTTTCTGCATCTACTGCTTTTATCTGAAACTGTTTTTTTTTTTTAGTCTCAGCACAGCCTAAACTGTTACAGTTATCCTATATCAGATACCATATCTTTGTGCATTCTATCAGCTACATTCTTCATGCAGCACCCAGAGTGATCTTTATAAATGCAAATCTAATCATATCATTCTCTTGATTAACATTTTTCAATAACTTCCAGTTGCAATTAGTAAAAAAAAAAATGTAAAAGCAAAGAAACAAAAACTAAAATATCTCTAATATCTCTCCCCTTTCTTAAATACTTTCACATATGTTGTTTTAATATGAAACCTGATTCCTTAGGCATAGATTCTCAACAACTTGTTTACATTTTAAAAAATGTATTTAATGGCTTGCACATTGAAGTGTTAAATTAAAATACACCTATATTATTCTCAAGGTATTTTCTGATGCTGAGACTCTATTGATTGGAAAACTCTCTAAATTTATTAAAGTACACACTTACACTGCTCTAATAGTATTTATACATTTGCTTTTGTGTTTACCTGTGTTCTCACAAGCAAGGTTATATATATAATACATTGGATAGTGCCACTGATGCACTTCAATAATTGAGATTGAATTTGACACAAAAATAAACTCATGCTTCAAGAACATATCCAATTCTTTAAAAATATCATTTAGACATATTAATTTCACTCTTCCTTGTAGAAGTTACCTGATATTGCTTAATTGTGACCTTGGCATTAAGGAAATTATTTTTCATTTAATGAGTATTATACTCCTGTTATTGCATTGACATCTGCTATATACTATTTCATTGTTTTCTCATAATAATCCTTTACAACTGGCCATTATTGTCCCCATTTTATTAATGGAAAAACCGAGAATCATAAAATTTATCTAATGTAACTATGACAGAAGAAGCAGAAAATTAACATATTTGTTTGACAGCAAAGGTTAGTCTGAAGCCAAATTTTGTAAGTATATAGTTTTGCATAGTAAATAAAATTATCTTTATGATCTGGTTATTTAAATAAGTATTCTGTAAACTGATAAACTTATTAGATTATGGCCCTAATGTCACTTGCAAAGAACTAGTCTTTATTATAAATATATTCTGTACCAGGCATACACTAATTCACTTAATTTCTACAACAGCCCTTTGAGGATGGTTACCCAAGTTTTACAACCAAGCAAAAGGAGGCCCAAAGAAAGATTAAATGATTTGCTTGAAGTGACAAATTTTACATTGTAGATTTTACAAACAAACACAGTTTGGATGGAGAACTTTGCTCTTAATCACTAACCTAACTAATTATTTCAGCATCAACTTATTCTTAATATATGCGTAGTAACAACAACCATTTGCATTATGCAAAAATCTGTAAGCAAGCTGAATAATTAAAATAGAAAATCAACTAAATTTACCTAAAGACACCTAAAGGTATTTAAAGGTCTAGTCTAATTTATCAAAGTAATAACCATCTAACAATCAGAATAGTTACTAGGTTTTGGCCTTTAAAAATGAAGATGGATATATTTGAACCTATAATTAGTACTATACTTGATAGGTATATGTCCAAGAGACTTAAATCTTTGGTCCATCCGTGTGCCAGTTGGGCCCTGAATCTCAGCAGAGTTGCAACACTTACTCTCCAGTTCATTGGACTCACCCAGGACAACTAACAAGGAAATGATGATAGACAACTACCATCCCAAGGAACAGAGAGAGTCTGCAGCTGCAAACAAGATAGTCCCATCCATCTGTCCCATGGGATTTAAACCCCCTCTCAGTTAGAGGCAGAGTGGGCATCCCCATCCCAAAATCCTCAAGATTGGGGAATGAACAATGGACTAAAGTAGATTTACTATTATTCAGCAGACGTATTGTGATTCTAGCAATGCAAGAACTTTTATCATTGATGTGGAGGCAAGGCCACCAGAGGTTCTGAGGGGAGGGAGAGGGAAAAATAGGTGTAATATGGGGGCATTTTTGAGACATTGGAATTGTTCTACATGACATGGCAATGACAAATACAGGCCATTATATATTTTGTCGTAATGCACAATATTGTGGGGGACAGAGTGTAAACAATAATGTCAACTATAATCCATGGTTAGTGGCAATGTGTCAATGTATTCATCAATTTTAACAAATGTACCACACTAATGAAGGATGTTGTTAATGTAGGAAAGTGTGGGAGGGATAGGAAGTGGGGAATATGGGACACCCCTACATTTTTTATGTAACATCTATGTCACCTAAAGTATCTTTAAACAAATTATTTTAAGTAATAAAAATGGAGATGGATGAAAAAAATAAACTATTATTTTACTATCTCTTTCCCATTAATATATTTTGATTATATTATGCAAACAAAATACTTTGAGAAAACAGAAAATAATATAATAAACTGATTACCAACAGGACAATTAGTTTAGAAAATTGACTCTTCGATAAATGTAACTATTTCCCTTTTAAAAATCACTTCTGCCTTTATGACTTACTATTTTGTAACTTGATTTTTAAGGAGTCCTTTTACAACTCAGAATTATTACCATGTGAAACACGCAAAAAAATTCTACAATAAAAATAGCATTTAGAGCACATCTGTTTCAATGATATATTTTTAAAGAACTTGATGTCTTGTTTGTGTGTTGCTTTAAGAAGGTGCTCTGCATGACTCAAAATTAGCCTTTGAAGCAGGAGAGATGGAAGTTGCCATGGCAAGCATTCATTTTTTAATTGAATAGCAAACTAATAGGCATATAAAACCCACAAAACTTCTTGGCACACATATTGCCTCTCCTGGGGCTGCAGTTAAACATACCTCTCTTCTGAAATATTATGCTAGGTTTTTTTTCTGGGTTTTGTTTATGTAGTAGACACACATCTCCTGCTGCAGCAGGAAGCCCTTTTTCCTTAGCTACCCAGGTTCTCACCTCTCTTCACTGATGTAGCTGCAGTTTTTCTAGTGGAAGGAAGCACTGTTTTGTGTAAATAGAAGGCATTAGGATGTTAAAAGTTAATGTAACATATATAATGTTATTTTATAAACCCATAATCTTCTTTCTATTAAATATTTGTAGTATTTGCATCTAATACACTATGGGAAAATGATATTAAATATGACTCAAGAAATTCTTCATATTTTCACTTTAGAATTCCCCATAGAAACAAGGATTACTGTATGAAGTCATTACAAATGATCACATTCTGATTTTACTAGAGCAAAGTCATAAGCTAAATTTGCAAACACAAAACTACACTGTTCTCACAGAACCTGGTTATTTATTAGTCTTTTGTCCTCAGCTTTCTTTCCTTACTTACACCCCATCCCCACCCCACCAAACCCAACTTTCCTTATCTTTCATTGACGCAGCAGCATAAGCTTTTTTCCTTTTATTTATTTCTCCACTTGCATATTATGGATTCACATTACTTTATTCATTCCTCGCTTCGAAAAGGAAAGCCCTTTCATGGCATTTTGCAGGTGATATAGCAATTTGCAGGATGGCTCACTGCCTCCATTTTCCATTTTGAATTTTTTTTTTCTGGTTTTACTTTAATCACAATAAAGCATGCGGAGAGAAGGGTCATTTGGACTTGTATTCAAGTTATTTTTGGAAGCAAATTGACAAATTTTCAAGTAGACATTGTATTTTACAAAGAATGCTGTTCTGAGATCACTGTGGCTTGAACAATAAGAAAATTCAAGACTACAGGAGGCAAGCACAACAGGATATCCATAAGTAACAACGCCTACTTATCAACTAGAGGGAGCTTAACAGACCTGTTCCTGACTGTGACGAACAGTGAGCAGAATTTTTAGAGAGGCTGTAAGAGAGAATGAACACAAAAGATAACTCTGGAAAAGATTTGGTGAAGTGCACTAAGACTGCTTCCTGGTACAAATCAAGAGTGATTTAGAACAGTGACTGATCGTTTTCAGCAGCTGCCTTGACTTTTATTCTATGTTCTTGTAGAGTTCACCCACCTTTGTTTTCTCATTTTGATTGCAGGGTTCATTTTTCATGATGCTTATTTCTTATGATGAAAGTGGACTCGTCTTGAAGGAACCTGTCTTGTGGGTTCAAAGACACCGTCAATGGCTCAGAACAAAAGGAAATTATTATACAGATCAAGGAACTACACAAAAATGTTTTTACAGATATTAAATAAAATATAAACAGCTGTTGAGAGAAGCATGACAAGAGTAACAGTTGTTACCAATCCATTAATAATCTGAACACAAATTCTATCCTGTTCATTATGGGTAATTCACATTCCTCTACCGGGAAAACAGAGTCAGATTTGAATGTGTAAAAAATGGATTCAACAGCAATTCAGAACAAATATAGAGATAAGAAATGGTGGCTCAAGTCTGAATTTATTATGTAATTTTCTTGAAAACCAAGTAATCAATGTTTTCTAGCTATGTAATGAATGGTGCTCATAGTGATAGCCTACTTTTATTGACTGCCTTTCAAGGGACTGTCAGTTAAACAATGAAACACTCCAAGGAATTCTTTCCCCCTGTTTTTCCATATTTCTTTGCTAGTTAAATGCAGTCTTACCTTATAATCAGGAGTATGCTGTCTTTCCAGACATTTGCTTTTTAAAACTGAAAATGTGTGTCTTGTTCTCCTTTTAGTTCAATTCTCTTAACTTATGTTACTTAAATACTCCTAGTGACACACTTTTCCAAAATCCTCAAGATCTCCTTAAAGTAATGTCTGCAAACTATAAGAGTGGAAATAAGGGAGAGAGTATGGAATTCTTTGTGAATTCTTTCAGTTGCAAGATACAAAGAGTAAACATTTAGATTATGTTTTCCTTTGTGTATCAGAGAACCAAAATGCAGCAAAATATTTCAACAAAGCAATTTACTTACAGCTATGTTTCTATTGCTCTCACATGATAGACTAGAGACCATAGAAATCTGGCTCAAAAATTAAATAAACTTTAAAAAGTTGGAGCACATGTTAGTGGCATCTAGTTATTGAGTACAAAAACTACAGGAAACAGGAGCGCGCAGAGCAAGTAGAAGGTCCATCCTTGGAATGACTATTCTGCCTCTCAGGCATTCCTTTGGAGTTGATGAAAGTAAGACAATCTTTCTGTTGGGGACTGAATCATGAATCCCACAAAAGGCATGTTCAGGTCCCAACCACTGGTTCTGCGGATGTGAACTCATTAATAGATATGACCTTTGAAGATGTTATTAGTTTAGGAGTGGTCTAACTGATGAGGGTGGGCCTCAATCCAATAGGACTAAAGTCTTTATAAGCCAATTGGACATGGAAGAGGAAACCACAAGAAGAGCGAGAAACCAGAAGGCAACAGAACCTGGCACCCAGAGGAGAAAGAAGGCATCACTGTGTGCATTACCATGTGACAGAAAGGCCAAGAATTAAAGATGGCCAGCAACCAGCCCCAGAATAACACAGTCTTTGGGAAGAAAGCATCACCTTACTTATATCTGGATTTTGGACTTCTCCTAGCCTTAAAATTGTGAGCCAATAAATTCCTGTTGTTTAAGCCAACCCATTGTATGGTATTTGTTTTAGCAGCTGGTAAACCAAAGCACCTTGCTTCAAGAATATTTTGGAATGCAACTCTTCTATCACCATGGCAACAATGTTTGTTGTAACTATGCTATGCTTAATGGATTTTTAAGGAAAAGGGATTCACAAATTATACTTCTTTGTAACAGAGTTGGAAAACTATTGAATAGTATTTTAAACTACCCAGAAAAAAAGCCACTTCTAGGTACTATCTTACACATGAAACATAATGTGGACATAAAGAATCCTAAGTGATGCAGGGAATCCATTGAATTCATTGGATCCATTGAAATAAGACCATAAGATATCAACTTATCTATTTAAATTAGTATTGAAATTGTCTCAGAAGGTGTTATTGAAGGGAATACATTATAGATTATAGAAATGTTACATGGATATGGTATAAATTTTTTAAAAATCTTCTCCTCTACATATTGAATATAAAAAAACACTTAGTGTCCTTACCAAAATGATCATATCTTCTCATATGCTATTTTTTCCATTTCTTAATCCATCTCTTTCCTCATCCATCTGATATATCTCAGGTTTACATTTTTCCAGTGTTTTTAATCATCTCATAGGAAAAAAATACCAAATGGCTTTCAAACAGAAAATCTCTTGTACTATTTTGCAAGTAAAATGAATGAATATGTGATATGTTCAGGGGTGACTGAGCACATAAATAGGCAGAAACATATTTAATATGCTCATGAGTGGTATTTATTAACACACTTATGTAAGGAAGGAATGATCATTCACGAGCAACATTGTCATCAAACAAAGTGCCCCATAGAGAGCCTCATTGTCTCCAGAAAGTCCAAACATGAACCATATTAACATTCTAACAATGGTATATCTATATAAAATAATTAACAGGCATATGTGTTCTGAAAATTCAGACATCAAAGGACAAAAAAATCCATGTCAAAAATCAGACAACAAAAATATAAAATGGGAAAAGGCAGCTATTGTTCTATGAAATTTGGCCTGGTACATTTTTAAAGTACAGTTGTAAAGCAATATACTAGGAGTCAATATTTGTTTCACCTCAATGATTTCCATTTTAAATTTTTTCAGGTTACATATAAAAGTGATTTTTTTTTCTCAAATTTTATGTTCCATGACCACCCTGGAATTTGGAATTCAACTTACAGTCTCTCTCAATTTCTTCTCCTTGCTGTTGATAAAGATCTGTAATTACAATGAGGTCAAAGATTTTCTTAGTTTGAAGCTAGGTGGACCCAAGAAGATCATATCCTTAGAGCTAATCCATTCATATGCATATAAAAGTATTGTAGATGGGACTTTCCATTAGATCACTTCAGTAGAACATGACCCAGGGTTGGTCTTAATCCTTTTACTAGAGTCCTTTACAAACAGAGGAATAAAAGCCTCAGGTGCAGAAAAAGGCAGCAGACAGAGAAACCCTGAGAGGTTGAGAAAGACGTCCAAGCAGCCAGAAGCTGGAATCACAGCAAAGAGACATGGGAAAAGGCCCCTGAGAGGCTGAAAGGGACAAGGCCTGGAGGAGACGGTCAAGATAAGCCATGGGCTTGATCGCCCATACCTGAGCTTGGGGAGAAAGTAAGCCTGGAGGAGAAGGCAGAGACCAGCATAGTCGTCATTATGCCCTGCCATGTGCCTGACCACCCACAGCTGCAACTTGGTGAGACAGCATCTCTTGATGATGCCTTGATTTGGACACTTCCAAGACCTCAGATCTGCAAGCTTTTAACATAATAAATTCACATTATAAAAGTTAATACATTTCTGGTATATTGCTCCCAGCAGCGTTAAACAAATTAAAATGCAGCAATCAAGGTTCCTTATTTCAGTAAGCAAAAAGCAGGGCAAGGAGGAATAGAAATTGCCCGATTGCTTCTCACTCTCTCACACAGCACAGCCAAGCTACACAATCTTTATTACGTCCTAAGAGAAAAACATTTCTTTACTTAGTAGCTTTGTTCTGAAACCTAAAGTTAAATTCCAGCTCAGAGTCATATTCTAGATCAGAGGCCACCCGTTTACCAAAGTCAGTAAAGTGGAGCTAAATGATTTCGATTATAGGCATACCTCATTTTATTGAGCTTCACTTTATTGTGCTTTGCAGATGTTGCGTGTTATAAATTGAAGGTTTGTGACAACCCTGTGTCAAGTAAGTCTATCAGCACCATTTTTCCAACAACGTACTAACATCGTGTCTCCATGTCATATTTTAATTAAAGTGTGTGCATTGTTTTTTTTTTTAGACATAACGTTATTGTACACTAATAGGCTGCAGTATAGCATAAACATAACGTTTATTTGCACTGGGAAACCAAAAACTTTTTGTTTCATTGCAATGGTCTGGAACTGAACCCACAAAATCTCTGAGGTCTGCTTATTTATCAGTGAGCCTCTGTCAAAATGTCTCCCTCGTTGTTAGAGTCCCCCCCATCTGTACAAGAGAAGCAGTGTAGGACAGTGGCTAAGATCAGGACCTCTGATGCCAGATTGCCAGAGCTCATTGTCTGGCCCTACCCCACAGCAGCTATGTTATCTGGGGCAAGTAAATAAACCTCTCTTGCCTCATTTTCTCTAAAGTACGGATGAGTACTTACATCATGGGTTATTTTAAGGATTTATATTAAAACAGCTTAAGGGCATAGAACAATGTCTTACACAATATAAGCGGTACATAAATGATAACTACTATTATTTTTAGCAGAAGTAGTATTAGTTAATATCATCTATAGCAAACCCTGTTATTTGCCTGGCTCAGCATGCATTCCAACTTCCTTCTAGTTTCCTTTCCATTCCTGTATAGGCTTGAAACATAAAAGAAAACATTCCTTTGACTCCCTTCCAGCTAGGCTGCAGGCCTGAGATTAAGTTTCTTCCAATCAAATGCACCTGCACAAGGTGGCAGCTGGTCAAAGGAAATTAGATGTTCTGGACAGTATGGTGGAATGTGGCATCGAGGCCAGTCATAGGTTCCTAAGGCTGGATATCAAACTCATGGTCATTTCCCCTAGAAGAATCCCATGGTATGATGGGGCATTTTTTTCTCTGCACTGTGAAAGCCATGCCTGGTTTTCTGCCTTCCCTATTATTCCATAAACTATCAACTATGTTTTTCTAACTCCATTTCTTCCTAAACCCCCTCGAATGTAATTTGCCATCAGTAATTAGGAACCCTGACTCTCACACAATATCATTCAAGGTTTCCTGTGTGGCCCTATCATGCAAGTGTGACTACAGGGAGGCAAGGTTTTTCCTCTCACATAGAGAAGTGTGACCACTCTCATTCATGTGACAAAATCCTGCTCAGTACAGCTGTCAAATGGATAAATCCCTGTGTGTTTTCTGCAATCCCTTATGCCACTTTTATTTCCAGCCTTGCAGTTTTAGACATTCGCTTCAATGACTACAGTACATCCATGGTTCTGTCCCTGCACTTTGTGCTATCTCGAAAATCTTCTTTTCATCTTAGACTAGATCAAGATGTTCAGTAAGTAAATGCAAATGTCCAATCTTGTATCCTTAGAGAGCAAAGGAAAGTTAGGGTAAACCATGTAGACAGATTTGGTAAATTTCAAGAGTATATATAGTCCCAAACTTTCCAGAAATTTCTGATCCCATTTCCAACTTCAAAATTCTTTGAACAGCACTTCAATGCCTGTTTTATAAAATAGAATTTGACCTTTATTTGTTGTACTTAAGTCTGTTGAACTTTTGATACAAAGTAACATTTTAGTACAGAAAATCCCAGTCTGCCAGAACAGTACCAGCTTGCTTACATATCCAACCCTCACAGCCCAAAACAGCCTGCGGCTTCAAGAAACCACCCCGAGGGGTCTGAAGGTAATGCGTTGAGACCTATTCTACAGTTTTTCTTAATTGTGTGAGCTACCAAACTTGTATCTGTAAAGCAAAGGACAGCATTGAAGACTGAAACTTGTCTCATTTTGAACAACTGTGCAAGAGAATATTTTCCTTGGGGAAAAAAAGAGTCAGTAATGGTTAAACTACAATCTAGTTCAATGCCTGTTTTAATTTTCTGTTCATTTAATCACTAAGGAGTCAAGATAGTTTTCAAGAGAACATGATTCAAAACTGCATAGTTAGACAGGAGCAACCAATTGACTCACCAATTTTTTTACTACTCGCTATTGTTAGTCTCAACCAGACCAGGATTTACCCTCAGTCCAGGTACGATCAGGCAGGGGAAAAGAGTGCCACAACTTTATGTTACAAAGGAACTAAACTATAATAAAAAAGTATTTTAACAGACTGCATAGTCACTGACAAGTAATAAAAGAAAAGAAAAGGAATAACTCTCAGCATAACGTCATAAATAGTAATGTAGGTGGTTGATCCCATCTAACTAAAACATAATAATTCAGTAAAATATATTTACTCTGAACTGTGTGGAAATAACAATAGGACCAAATATGTTAGTATGCATTATATTTAGAGCAATTATATTTAATATCAATTGATCCCTGAGAGTGTTTTATTTGTGATTTGCAATGTAAAATAAGAAAGGTTAATTTAAGTGAGGGCACCTCAGCTGCATCCAATCACTTAAAAAGTAACTTGTTCCTATGACTCTCCAAGAGTCTTTTGACATTTCCTCTGCCTGCAGTGTCCTTCCTTGTTTCCAACCTTTCCTTATTCACTATCTACAATTTCTCCCACTCTTCAAGTGGAAGGTATTTTCTCCTCCATCCTGCTCCCAGAGACTTTATTCACTTAATGTATTTGGGATTTATCTAATGCTACTAAGTATTGCAACTTGTTGGCTGCTTAACTTTGCTTCTCCATCAGAGCATTAGCTGAACTTGAGGAAACAAGTATCAAACCTCATGCTTCTGTTTTTGAGTTCCTCACTGTCTGGGCAATTCCACAAAAGCAGTGAATATTTTATAAAGAGGGTCACAAGCTCAACTGCCTACAAGGGGTGTACAGTCAACATAGAGTCACTAAGTCACTGAGTGACTTACCCTGGTGTAAGCTGCTTGTAGTGTATCCGAGCATAAGGCTGCCTAGTCACATTGCCCCTAAAATGTTGTGTGGGCTTATTAAAGGCAAAACAAAACCCTTCCAGGGGCCATGTTAGGCCCAGTGACTGCCAGGTTGTATCCCTCGAGTAAAGCACCACTCAGTCTCATCTACAGTACACACATGCCCAGAAAATTTAGCCACTTCTCTGAGGTGAGTTCGTTTTATTTTCTCCTCTGACTTCCTGTGAGGAATGGGTGTGTAGAGGGGAGGAAGTTATGCTAATAAATCATTAATGAATGTTGTGGCTCTTATTAAAAACCAGAGAAATGTTACATTATTATAGATATGCATATTACAAAATGATTTCACCTACATTGTTTCATTTAAACTTTAAAACAAATCAGGGAATAAGGCTGAGCATATATAGCAATATCAGCAATAATCAATAGAATTTACACTATTCAAGGAGCGATATGGATATAGGTGGTTTTCATTGGCTTTGCAAAGTTTTGGGGGCTTCTGCCAACCACTTTCCTCTTTCGAATGAACTCATGTAAACTTTTCAACATAGGAAAGGAGTCACTGTTTAGTCCCATGATCACTCTATTTGGTGAAAGGTCACACTGGTGAGCCTCCCAAAAGTCTTAACTTGCTGAGGGAATAAGGAAGAGGTTCACAACCTATGACTCAGGGTGACTGAAAGTGTGAATGTGCTCTGGATTCCAATCTGATTGAGAGGGAGAGAGAAAGAGAGGCAAAAGAAGGGAGGTGCTGGCGGCAGCTACAGTCTTGTCAAGGTTCTGCTGTGGTAAAATAGTAACACTAGATACTGGTTATACTTAATGAAAAAAGAGAGGTGGGAAGAAAGCTGTGAGAGACGGAGAGTAGAGTGTGTCATTGCTATTCAAAACATTTCCACCAGTAGTCATAACAGTTTCATCACTCAAAATGTAAATCATTTCATTATTTTGGTTTGCTAGCTCTTGACAATTATATACCTGTCAGTCCTCAAAGCTGAACTGAGAAATAGTGAACGAATGTAAGTAAAGTGAATATTCCTATGAACAATGGATCTGTCACTGCTTACTTAGGTGACCTTGACAATGTGATTAAACCTTTCATAGACCAGCTACAAAATTATATCCAAATATTTTAGTTCTGGATGTCTTGACACACAATTTAGTTTGTATTCTTCCATTGGAATGAGTTGGAAAAAAAAAAATGCAGAGGTGAGTTGAATGAACCAAAGAATATCTAGGGGTATTATGATCTCCTATATATTTTTTAGTGTCACAGATCACAGCTCTCTAAGGATTTATA
>JAQZBX010003125.1:20691-34196 GCA_029593785.1 Cabassous unicinctus
GCATTCTATCCTTGGATCCTCAAGATCCCAAACGATTTTTTTTTTTTTAAGATTTGCTTACATTAAGGCTCATTTTTGTGCTGTAAACTTCTGTGAGTTTTGCCAAATACATAGTGCCATGTACTCATGATCACAGTATAATAGAGAATAATTTTGCCAACCCCCAAAATCCCCTGTGCTTAACCTACTTAACCCCACCCCATATCTCAAAGCCCCTGACTACCACTGATTTTTTTACTATCTCTATAGTTTTGACTTTTCCAGGATGCCATATAATTGGAACCATACAGTATGCAGCCTTTACAAACTGAATTCATTTACTTAGCAATATGCATTTATGATTCATCCAGGTTTTTTCTTGGCTTGGTAGTTCATTTCTTTTTGTCACTGAGTAATATTCCATTATATGGATATACCACATTTGTACATCTTGGTTGATTCCAATTTTTGTCAATTAGGGAAGAGCTGTTCTAACATTCACATGTATTTTTTGTGTGGACATATGAGCTCTCCCAAGATAGCCCTCAGAGATGAGGGGGAAAAAACCTTCCTTAGTTTCTCAAACAAACTCTGTAGATTTCACCTTCTATACTCAAACTATTAGGTGACAGAAATTGTTTGATATATATTTTTCTGAACAACACATGGAGCAAAAAACTTTTAAACAGATACAGAGTCTTGGTTTCTCCACAATCTTTTTTGTCTTATCTTTGACTATAACTCATTTTGTTCTCATCTTCACATATGCCTAGTTATTTCTTAAAAAAAAAAAAAAGAGGAAAAAAAAAAACTACTTCCTCAAGCAGAGAATTTTTCCTGACAATGTGACTGTCACATATTGCTTTTGAGCTGAAGGCAGCTGTTACATATAACTCCTTAAGGAGCTTGGCTAATTGCAAAGGACATGTAAAAAGCATGAAGGGCAATACTGTTGTCTTGATAATTTTTGCTGAAAGATTTTTTTCTTTACATAGCTAATGAAAATACCATTATCAAACAGGTTTCATAAAACCTTTCATTGAAGCACATATGGTTCCCTTGTTAAGATACTGTTCAACCATACAAACATTCACTGATTTATTCCTTGCCAAAAGTCTGTGGGTGATTTAACTGTCATGTACCTGGCAATATACCATATTACTTCACTCTAAAAGCAGAAAGTTATTTAACATTCATGAAGATTAAAAGCTAGCTGAAAGATAGTAGAGGAAAACCAGAAATATAGTTAGATATTTAGGAGAATTTTTTGTCCCTCATTTATTACACAGTCTTCAAAATAAATATGTGGGTGGAAGAAATGTCGATGGCACATTTTTGATAGTCACATATCCAAAATTAGGAAAATTGAAAGCACAGAGTGAAAGTTTGTGTCCATGTGATTCAGGAATACAATAAAGACAAAAGACTCTTAAATCTTTTTACAAAGAAAAGTGAAGTAGAAATAAAAGTCAGTACATATAGAAGCAAAGACAGAAAACCCCACATATATTGTATAAAGTGGGGAAATATGAGAACTATTGATCAACATGTCACAGAGCAGTACATGTACATGATTCCACAATAGAGCTGGACATTATTTGCTGATGAATTATATCATCATAAAATCAATTCACATTTATTCCTCTGCCTTTTGATAAGATAATTCCTCTTGTAACACCTCCATTTCTGAAATCACACTTGCATAAGTGGACATTATGAAACAGACAGGCGAAATGGAGAATTAAGACAATTATCTAGACAATTTGACTTGAAGATATGTACTTTCCCTCATTTTGAGATATTTTAAGGCTTGAGAACTGTCTGCATTCTTCAGAATACAATATGTCTTCCAGAAAGCTTTTTTCTGAAATCTTCATTTTGGCATTGGGTGCAACTTCTCCAAGGTGTCCCCTGAGCATCCTGGAATGCCCTAGCACATTTATTATTGCAAATGCCTGCTTACTAATCTATATCTCCTCCTGAACATCCTCATGATAAGTACTTGGTACATATCTATTGATTCAATGAGCTCATGGTTTTGGCTGGACAGATATGGACCTGTAAACACTAGCTCTGTCATTTACTCTGAAACTTTGGAAACTGTAAGCTTTATGTGTTTCTGTTTCTTAATCTTAAAATGGACATAATAGTAACTAATTCTCTTTGGATGGTTTTAAGGAGTAAATAAGTTGTGGTGGTTTGGAGCTATATGCACCCCAGAAAAACAGATTCTTAAACTTAGTCCATTCCTGTGGGTGTGAAGTAATTGTAAGTAGAACTTTTTGATGACATTACTTCAGTTAAAGTGTGGCCCACCTAAATCAAGATGGGTCTTATTCCTATTACTGGAGTTCTTCATAAACGGAATGAAATTCAGACAGACAGAGGAAAAGCTACAGGGGGCAGCCAGAAGCTCAAATTCAATGGAAACCAGACGAGAACAGAGACCAGAAAAGGCCACCATGTGCCTTGCCATGTGACAAGCTAAGGACCAAGGATTGCCAGCAGCCAGCCCCAGAATACCACACTCTTCAAGGAGAAAACATGGCCTTTATGATGTCATGATTTGGACTTTATTCCAGACTCAAAACTGTGAGCTAATAAATTCCCATTGTTTAGGCCAACCCATGACTTGGTGTTTATTTGAACAGCCAAGGAAACTAAAATACAAGGTAACAAAACCCAAAAGGACCATGTCTCACACATAGTAGTTACTCAATAAAGTTAGTTCATTATAATTTCTTCTAATATAATATCTGTATAATTACTTAATTACATATTTAAAGGAATTACCACCTCTATTGATAACTATATTGAGAAAGGTAAAAGAAATTGCAGAACTTGGCATAGCCAATCCTAAAATAGATTGTGGTTTTTGCCTTCCTCTCACTATTTTCTTACCTATATAAATGTACTGCCTAGCAGAGGCCTATTGGATGCTCAGATTCCTCTCTTAGATGCCTCAATTGACTCTGCCTTTCCTTGTGTAACAGTGAAGGATTTGATATGCAGAGACATGGAGTATACCATTTTCACACTATAAAGCCTTAAGGCAAATTACTTTACTTGTATGAGTTTCAACTTCCTCCTTTACAAAATAAAGAAACCAATTGCAGCTTTGCAAAGTGGTTTTGTCCATTCTCACCAAAAGTATTTACTTGGCTTCTTTCAAAAAACTGAGCACAAAAGATATTAGCAGGAAAAGGCAGCCATGATCTCAGTTGTCCTGAAGTTTAGACATTGAACTAACATTTGACCAAACCATTATTTCATAAGTACAACTATAACGTACAATTGATAAGTGCATATACAGATATGTGATGTAGAGACCTATAACATATACAACATATATAGTCTAATCTCAGAAGTGGAGGGTAACATAAGCAAATGTGATTTATATGTCAAAACTGTGTACATGTAAGCTATGACTATTATTATTATTTTCAGTAAGTTCCCTTATTTTTGGTTCTACCTTTATATATCCCATAAAAATTTTTCAGTGTTGTGTCCTAGCCTCCATTTTCTCTGCCTAGCTGAAACATGTATTAATGTTCATCAAAGAATAAGATACATTTATTATGAGATGAAGTAAGAGATGATATCATTCAATGGTAGAACTACTTAGTATGTAATGCTGAAACAGTTCCTTTCTCTGAGGTAGATAATTCCTACAAGGCAAACGGGTTCCATGTACATATCTCTTTCTCCTTGGTTTCTCTGGACAGTTAGTTTCCAGCAATTTTCTACTCTTTCTCACCTTGAAAGTCAGCTTCTATTTTCCTATACACCTACAGATTTATGTGTTTATAGGAATTTGTCCATTTCATCTATGTAATCTAATTTGCTGGCATGCAGTTTTTCCTGGTATCATCTCATAATCCTTTTTATATCTGTGGGGTCACTAGTAATGTTACACTTTCACTTCTGATTTTAGTTATTTGCCTCTTCCCACATTTTTCCATTGTCAGTATAGCTAAAAGTTTGTCAATTTTACTGATCTTTTCAAAGAACCAATCTTTGGTTTTGTTGCGTGTATTAGTCAGCCAAATGGGTGCTGATGCAAAATACCAGAAAATCAGTTGCTCTTTATAAAGGGTATTTACTTGGGGTAGAAGTCCACAGTTACCGGGCCATAAAGCATAAGTTTCTTCCCTCACCAAAGCCCATTGCCATGTGTTGGAGCAAGACAGCTGCCGATGTTTGCCAGGGTTCAGACTTCTTGGGTTACTCTCTTCCCGGGGCTCTGTTTCTCTCCAGGCTTAGCTCCTCTGTTTCCTCCACAAGGTCAGCTGTGAACTCTCGGGCAAATGGCTCATCTCTATCCCGTGGCCTTCTCTCCTTCCTCACGACCAAGCTCTCTTACTTCCCGGGGCTCCAGCTCAAGACCCCAACATCAAAACTTCTCCAACACTGTCCTTTGCTGTGTCTTTTATCTTGGAGACCACGCCCACCAAAGGGTGGGGCTCAACACCCTATTGATGTTGCCCAGTCAACGCCCTAATCATAACTTAATCATGCCCAGATTAACAGACCAATTTACAAGCATAATCTAATATATATTTCTGGAATTCATAATTACATCAAACTCCCAAATGGCTACATTGAGGCTTTCAATTGTTTTATTTTTTTTAATTCTCTATTTCATTGATCTCTGCTCTATTCTTTTTTCTCTTCCTTTTGTTTGCTTTGAGTTTAGTTTGCTCTTCTTTTTGTAGTTCTTCCAAGTGTTATGGTAGATCTCTGATTTGTGATCTTTCCTCTTTTTTGATGTAAGCACTCAGAGATATAAATTTCTCTCTTAGCACTTTGTTTTCTGCATCTCATAATTTTTGTACATTGTGTTTACATTTTCATTCATCTCAACATATTTCTTAATCTCTCTTATGATTTCTCCTTTGACTCATTCATTGTTTAATAGTGTGTTGTTTTATTTCCACATATTTGTGATTTTTACAGTTGTCCTTCTGTTATTCATTTTATCCCCTTGTGGTTGGAGAAGACACATTGTAAGATTTTAACTTTAAAAAATATTTACTGAGACTTGTTTTAAGACCTAGCATATGATCTATACTAAAGAAAGATCCATGAGCACAAAAATACACAATGTATGTTCTGTTGTTGCTGGGTAAGTTGATAGATAGATAGATAGATAGATAGATAGATAGATAGATAGATAGATAGACAGATAGATGATACAGATATATCTGCTAGGTCTAGTTGGTTTATAATATCATTCAAGTCATCTATTTACTCATTGACCTATATATTGTCTAGATGTTCTGTCCATTATTGAAAGTAGTGTATGAAGTCTCCTGCTATTAAGATAGTACCATCTATTTCCCATTTAAAATCTGTCAATATTTGCTTCATATATTATGTGGCTCTGCTGTTAGGTGTGGATATATTTATAATCATTATGTCTTCTTGTTGAATTGACTCCTTTTTCAGTATATAGTCTTCTACTTTGTCCCTTGTACCAGTTTTTGGCTTTAAGTCTATTTTATCTGATATTAGTATAGTTACTCCTGCTTTATTTTGGTTATTTTTTAATGGATTATATTTTTACATCCTTTTAATTTTAACCTCCTTATGTTTATGAATTTAAGGTTATTCTCTTGCAAAGAGCATATAGTTGAGTCATGCTTTTTCATCCAGTCTGCCAATCTCTGTATTTGACCAGAAAGTTTAATCTATTTACTTTTAAAGAAACTATTGATATGGTAGGACTTCATTTTGCCATTTTGGTATTTGATTTTTGTAAGTCTTATACCTTTATTGTCCTTCAATTCTTTTGTTAATCCCTAATTTCATATTTATTTGATTATTTCTACTGTACAATTTTGGGGCCTTCTTATTTCCTTCTGTTTTTCTATTTTTCAAATATTTTCTTTATGGTTTCCTTGGCACTTAAATTTAACATCCTAAATCTACACCAATCACATTTGATTTGATACCAACCTGACTTCAATAGCATGCACCTACACTGTTCCTATTCCTCTCCATACCTTCATCTTTTGTTGTACTTGTTAGTAATTATATATTTACATATTGTGTATTCAGAACCACAGACTTATCATTACTTTTCAAGCATTACATTTTAGAACCAGGAAGAAGTAAAAAGTGACTTACATACAAAAAATATATACTACAATATTCCTGGTGTTTATAATTACCCATATGGTTACCTTTACCGGAGAGCTTTATTTCTTTAAGTCGGTTTGATCCACTGCTTAATGTCCTTTCCTTTCAATTTGAAGACCTCCCTTTTAACATTGTTTGTGGGGCAGGATTAGTGACAATATCCCTCAGATTTTGCTTATCTGGGAATGTCTTTATCTCTCCCTCATTTTTGAGAGGCAGTCTCACTAGATATAAAATTCTTGGTTGGTAGCACAACTCTGTGAAGAAAATGAGAGCCACTGAGTTTGCACTTTGAATGGATTTTACAAAGCATGAGACTGTATAGCACAGGGAATCCTGTGGTGGAAAATGACTGTGGTTAACAGAGCAAATGCGGGAATATTCTCTCATGTATAGCAAATGTATAATACTAATACAGGGTGTTGATGAGAGGGTTGGTTGGGAGATAAGTACACCAAATATAAGATATGGGTTATACATAGTAGTAATATTTTGATTATGCTCTTTCACATTTGTAACAAAAATTTCACAACAATGCAGGGTGTTGGTGGTGGGGTGATGTACGGGGAGCCCTGTATGATGATATACATGTTTGTTTTGTAAGTTCACAATTTTTACTATACACTTATTGTTTATGTATGTTCATGTATGAATGATATACTTCAATAAAATTTTTTAAACATATTCTTGATTGGTGAACTTTTCAGCACTTAAAAAATTTCATTTCACTGCCTTCTTGCCCAGTGGTTTCTGATGACGCTCCCTTGTAGATGACATTTTGCTTTTTCTCACAGCTTTCAGGATTCTCTGCTTGTATTTTGCATTCAAAATTTGATTAAATGTGTCTGTGCATGATGTCTTCAGATTTATTCTGTTTAGCATTCATTGGACTTCTTTGGATTTTAATATTAATTTCTTTCATTAAATTTGGGAAGTTTCCTGCCATTACATATTTGAATATTCTTCCTGTCCCCTTTTCTCTTTCTTCTTCTGGGACTCTTATAATGTGTATACTGGTACACTTGATAATATGCCACAGTTCTGTTAGGTGCTGTTTACTTTTCTTCATTTTTCTTTCTGCTCCCCAGCCTGAATAATTTCTATTTGTTATGTTTGAGTTCACTAATTCGTTTTTCTGCCATCTCTAATCTGCTGTTGAAACCCCATAGGAGAATTTATTAGTTCTACTATTGTGGTTTTCTGCTCTTTTGGTTCCTTTTGAAGAATTCTATTTCTTTAATGATATTTTCTTTGTATTCATTTACTGCATTTCTTGATTTCTTTTAGTTCTTTGTTCATGTTTATTTTTAGTTCTTTGAGCATATTAAATCTTTTTGAAGTCTTTGTTCAATATGTCCAATGACTAGTTTCCTTCATTGATGGTTTCTTATGTTTAATCTTGTTCCTATGGATGGGCCGTTATTTCCCATTTCTTTTTGCACACTGTGGCAATTTGAAGTTATTTTATGAATCCAAAAATGATTATGTTTTTTAACCAATCTATCCTTTGGGTGTGATACCTTGTGATTGCGTTAAATTCTGTTGGAGGTCCTTTGATTAGATTACTTGACAAGATTACTTTAGGGCTTTTGATTGGATTCTGTCTTTGAGGCATAATCCAGCTCAAGTCCCAAACTCTGGCGGGGTCTGATATAAACTGAGACACACAGAGAGACAGACAAAGACAGATAAAAGAAGCTGCCATATTTGATCCTGCAATGTGAGAGAAAGGACTCCTGTTTCACCCACAGCTGGGCTGCAAGGAGAGAAGCCCCAAAGAGGCTTAAAGAGCTGAGGCCCAGGGAGAGATGAGCCATATGCCTGATAGTTTGCTGTTGAACTGAGGAAGAAAGCACCATCAGAGGTGCCTTGATTTGGACATTTCGTAGCCTCAGAACTGTAAGCTTTTGCCTCAAATAAATCACCTTTATAAAAGCCAGCCCATTTCTGTTACTATGGCAAACTAAAACATACACTGTATATTTTAATATTTTAATATGTTAACTCTGGAGTCTAGCCCTGAGCTATAGATTCCTTAAATTTGTATCCAGTTAGTGATATATCATAATTTCCTTGAGTGTCAGGAGCTAACAGAAACAAACAAATCAATGCAAAGAACATGTTTTGTAGTCTTTGCAAATTAACTCTGTGTTGGCTGGTGTTCTCCTTCAAAATTTAGCCCTTCTATCAAGATCAGCCCAATTTGAAAGTGCAGGCTCCTCTCCATCTTTCTGAGCATGTGAACTTGGCCTGTGCTTGTGCTCCCAGCCTCAGGAATTTTCCCATTTATAGGAATCCAAATGCCCTCTCTGCTCCTTTGGAAATAGACTACCCCCCCTTCCTGGATGTTCTATTGTATGTCTTAAATCTAATAATCTTTTGTACCAGTCTACTTTGATTTAATTATTTCTTATTCTGCTTTCTGTCTTCAAATTGCTCCTGACAATTTGAAGGAGGGCAAACCAGAGAGGAGTATCCTGACTCAGTCTTTCAGTCTGCCGCCCGATGGATTAGCTTCCTCTGGAACAGGATCAGAAGCCCACAGTGGAAGGACAGACCAGCTCCACACCAGACTGGGGAAGGTTTGAGGAAGGGCCCAGAAAAGATGCCACAACTTTCCCTGCCTGTTTTAAGTTATGTTTTCTTATTTCCACAATTGCTTAGTTAATGCCATCCTTTATCTATTTTCTGGAGGTTTGTGGAAGATGGCTTTGCCAGGTTTTACTAGTTGTTCAAATATTTTGTAGTTAGTCAGAATCCCGGAGTATCTTACACTGCCATTTTAAAAGACTGGAACTTCTGTCTAATGTCTTTTTACATAAAGAAAAGAGAACACTTCACAGATGAGATGGCCTCTTTGTAATTTTGAGAAAAATAATCCATAGATCATCAAGGATTAAAAAGACACTTTAAATATATATATATATATATATATATGAGCAAAGCAAATGAAAGTTTTGAATCGTGTTGACCACTCTACTGAATCTTCACTTTATTTTTATAACAAAGCATGAGAGATGATTAATTTATAGCATAATTATAATGGTTAAACAATTAAATGTAACAACTAAAATATGTGTCATGTTTGTCTGAGTTCTCTGAATATCATCTTCAAGAGGGGTAGAGCTGAGCCCGTATTGTTCATTCATGTATTCCTGTCTCTGGTTTAGGTAGTTGAAACACAATAAGTATATGTTTAATGAAATAATGAATAAATAAATTATGAACAAATGAAAGAAATTTATATATATGTCTGTGAGTTATTGTGCTTAATTTCAATTGAGTGCTTGAAAACGAGTCTTGAAAAAAAAGAAAAAAGAAGACAACAAATTCAGGCATCATATTTCTGATATTCTGTCAGTGCCCAATGCATATAGCAAACCTATTATTAAAGAAACTATTTTTCAAGCTGAATTTTGAGCACGGGCACACATTTGCTGTTGATATTTTAACTTATTCCACTCTAACCCTAAGTTTTTGGTTTTTAACTGATATCTACCACAGGCACCTTGAAATCTGACTATAATATTGCTTGCACATTACCTCATGACTATTGCTCAACCAGCAAATTGAAGTTTTATGTCCCTAGAGTTAAGTTGGAATAAACTGGAAAATAGAGTTTTCTTCACTATTGGTTCTAACCTATCTAATCTTCTTGCTCAAGGGATTCACCTCAGTTCAATTATCACATCCATGAGAAGATATAAGTCTTACCTATTTTTTCATCATCTAACAATTTCCAGTGGGGTCATTGATATCCACCAACCACAGCCTCTGACCACTCAACCTTACAAGAACCCAAAGTATGATAAAGTTATGTGAGTAAGGAATTGTTCTTATGTATGTTCATAATTTAACTTCCCCAGGCTTCTCAAATAATATTTACCATGGCAGTTGTTTGACAAAGTAGATTGATACTTTTGTCTAAGGAATGTAACAGAAATACTTAATGTCTCAAATCATATTCATATCATATTTGCATAATGTCCATTCCCAACTAGAAGCAGGTATGATAGTAAGATAGACCTGTTAGCCAATGATGGGATGAGATGGAGACTTGTCACATTTTTAGTATGAAGATAAACTATATGTATTATTAGTTTTGAAAAATGAACTCATCAAGTGGTTAAAAAGAGAGCTGGATTTAACCTGTAACTAGATTATAAATTCTGTTCCCAAACCACATGGCAGAATTGTTTCAAGTACTATCATCATGTTTGTGGCTTAGCTTTGTTTTTCTAATAGTGACTTTCATGTAAAGATCATGGGCCATCATGTGGTCCATCTCTGCTCCAAGAGTCACAATGTGCTTAAGACTATTTGATAAAGGCAATGTAGAGAATTCAGCAGCAAATGAAGAAGTAAACAACAAAGGCATGAAGTGAAATAGAAAAACACTTTCCCCAGCCCAATACAATTTCTAAACTCACAGTATGTTTCTCATATCCCAAATCATCAGAGTATACAACAAAACATGCAGCTTGAGAAAGGAAAACATCTTCTATTTAAGCACAAAGAGAAACATTTTCCTGTAAACCAGTAAATCTTCCATACAATAAGATACAAAGCTTTATTTATTTTGATCCAATCATGCATTGTTTTGCATTATTTTTTTTTTCTTGAACTTGACTGTTCTTTCCATTCACTGAATGCCATCCTTGATGATAGAAGGTTTTTACAACCTCTCTATATCTCACCAGTATACTATATAGGAATAATTAGTTTATTCTACTGATATTTTGAACTGAGGTGAGTATATGGTAAATCAGCAAAATTAAAATAAGCTATCTAATGCTTTGCTAGTCCTGCTACTTAAAATTCTTATCTACCCCTCTTTCATTTGGCCAACTCTTTAGTCATAATTCAAGTTCAACTCAATATCATCTCCTCCATGTGAAATCTTCCCTTATATATATAAGGCAAAGATAGCCTGACAAAGTCGGTGGCTCGTAACTCCCTAGTCATCAGTATTTTACCAACAAAATAAAAATTGTTAGTATTTTATTTTCATTTTAAAACACCAAACATTATATCTCTACTATATAATACACTATATCTCTAAATGTGGAATACATCATACTTGTAAATTTAATGTTTATATATATTTGGTTAACTAGCAAAATTATCCTTTAAAGGCAAAATATTGTATTTAATACAGGAATTGTTAAAAATCAAAAGAAAAAACGTGTGCGTCTATTATGTCACCCAATGACACAATTTTTAAAACAAATGTCTGCTGGAAACCTTGAGAACAGCTTTTCTAATAGTATTTTATTATAATTTTTATTTTTTTCTTTCAAATTTAAATTTCTTAAATACAAAAACTATTTGAGAATAAATTTCCAACATTTTACTCCAATAAACAGGGGAGCAATTTTACATTTTGAATGGCTTCTATTTTCCCCTACTCTTCAGAGCATGGATAATAACTGATTTGTGTGTGTATTAGTTTCAGCGATTATTATTCTCCCATTTAGGGATTTCAAACATTTTTCGAATGTCTTATTATTTTGTAAATAATTCTCTGCATTTCAGAATTTCTTGACAAATCATAAAGTAATACAGCATTAGCTTCGCTTTTTTCACAATGGCTCTGGTGATGTTTATTCAGAACTTTCAATGTCTTGTGTTTCTGAGCTTCATCTCCATGGTAAAGTCTATTTGACTCCTCTACTGCCTTGGGATTCCTGGCAGCTTATATTTGTATGTATAAAAGACAGGCCAAATCTCCATGGGAGAACATTCAACATAGGAACAAATGTACCACAGCTTTCTCTATACATTAAACATTTTTTCCTCCAAATATTTTAGGAATGAGAGATTTTTTAAAATAATATCCTGTGTATTTAAAAATAACACTCCTTAGTTAACTATTAATTTTTCATATAATGGCAATTTAATATCCTCAAAGATCTGGAGCCTTTATAAAATCACTTCTGTCCTCCTATGAAACTCCTTTATGAAATCCTATGAAATATTTTTTTTCCGAATGCAAAAGTAATTTACACTTTACAGTATTAAATTAAAAGCCATTGACAAAATTTTCAACAAATAATGTCTCCCCATATTATTTAAATTTAAATTAACACAGATAAAAAGGCATACAATAGTTTTCAGAACAAACAAGATATCCCATGCTGCTCTAAAATAGGTCCCTGTGAAGTTTGGCACTGTTAAAAACTGGAAAATTCATATTAATTATGAAGTGACCCTCAATACAAACAAACATCTGGAATTACTCAATAGATTTGTTAAGGAATGTTGGCTTTGCACCTGGGTAGGTAGGAGTGTTTCACTTCTGTGAATCATTATGGTTAATGTTGGTGTTTTAGTTCCCTAGGCTGCTCCAGCAAATATCATGAAATGGTTTCGCTGAAACAATGGAAGTTTATTAGCTTACAATGTACAGTTTTGAGCCCAGGAAAATGTCCAAATCAAGGCATCATCAAGGCGAAGCATTCTTCCTGAAGACCAGCTGCTGACAATCCTTGGCTTTTCTGCCACATGGCAAGGCACATGGCAGAGTCGGCTGGTCTCCTCCTTCTCTTATGGGTTTCATTGCTTTCAGCTTCTTACTTCCATGTGTTTTTTTTTTTTGTCTCACTTTCTGTATTCATTCCATTTATAAAGACTCCAGTAATAGGATTAAGACCTATCCTGAATGAGGTGGGTCACACCTTAACTGAAGAAGCCTCATCAAAAGGTCCTACTTACAATTCCTATTCACAGGAATTGATTAGACTTAAGAACATGTTTTTCTTTGGTACATAGAGCATCCCACCACCACACTCCATGCTTTGGACCCCCAAAGGGCATGTCCTTTCTATATGCAAAATATATCCTTTGCATCCCAATATTCCAAAAGCCTTAAGTCATTTCAGAAACAATGCTCAGTACAAAGTCTAATCAAAATCAGTTATAGGTGTGGTCTGTCCTGGGAACAATTCCCCTCTGTCTGCGGACTTGTGAAACTTAGAGAATAAGTTATCTCCTTCCAATATACAATGGAGAGACAAGCACAGATAAACTTTTACATTCAAGTAGGCAGAAATTGGAATGTAAATTGTTTGCAGCGGCAATCGAA
This sequence comes from Cabassous unicinctus, assembly GCA_029593785.1. NCBI lineage: Eukaryota > Metazoa > Chordata > Mammalia > Cingulata > Chlamyphoridae > Cabassous > Cabassous unicinctus. The sequence continues at coordinate 33,896 of JAQZBX010003125.1, forward strand.
TCCAACAACATATCAAAAGACTTCTACATCACGACCAAGTGGGATTTATTCCTGGTATGCAAGACTGGTTCAACATAAGAAAATCAATCAATGTAATACACCACATTAACAAACTGAAGCAAAAAAACACATGATCATCTCATTCGATGCTGAAAAGACATTCAACAAAATACAGCATCCTTTTTTTGATGAAAACACATCAAAAGATAGGACTAGAAGGAAAATTCCTCAATATGATAAAAGGCATATATGAAAAACCCACAGTCAACATCATGCTCAATGGGGCAAAGTTGAAAGCTTT
>JAQZBX010003125.1:34296-67489 GCA_029593785.1 Cabassous unicinctus
AAAAAAAAAAAATTAAAGGCATCCAAACAGGAAAAGAGGAAGTAAAACTCTCACTATTTGCAGATGATATGATCCTGTGCATAGAAATCCTGAAGTATCCACAACAAAGCTACTTGAGCTAATAAATGACTTCAGCAAAGTGGCAGGATACAAGATCAACACGCAAAAATCAGTAATGGTTTTGTACACTAGTACTGAACAACCTGAGGAGGAAATCAGGGGAAAAATTCTGTTTTCAATAGCAACAAAAAGACTCAAATTCTTAGGAGTTAATTTAACCAAAGAAGTACAGGACCTATATGCAGAAAACTACAAAACAGTACTAAAAGAAATTTAAAAAGACCTAAACAAATGGAAAGACATTCTGTGTTCATGGATTGGAAGAATAAATATCATGAAGATGTCAATCTTACCCAAACTGATTTAGAGATTTAATGCAATACCAATCAAAATCCTAACAGCTTACTTTACAGAATTAGAGAAGGCAATTACCAAATTCATCTGGAAGGGTAAGTGCACCTGAATAGCCAAAAGCATTCTAAAAAAGAAGAGCAACATGGGAGGAATTTCACTGCCTGACCTTGAAACATATTACAAAGCTACAGTGGTCAAAACAGCATCGTACTGGCATAAAGATAGACACATCGATCAGTGGAATAGAATTGAGAACCCAGAAATAAACCCTCACCTATACAGTCAACTGGTGCTTTGGACCTTACACCCAAAACACGTGCAACAAAAGAAAAAACAGATAAATGGGACCTTCTCAAAATTAAACACTTTTGTACCTCACAGGACTTTTTCAAAAGGGTGAAAAGGCAGCCAACTCAATGGGAAAAAAATGTTTGGAAACCATGTATCCGATAAGGGTTTAATATCCAGGATATATAAAGAGATGTTACAACTCAACAATAAAAAGACAAATGACCCAATTAAAAAATGGGCAAAAGACTTGAGCAGACATTTCTCCAAAGAATAAATACAAATGGCAAAAAAACACATGAAGAAATGCTCAACATCACTCATGATTAGAGAAATGCAAATCAAAACTACAATAAGATATCATTTCACACCAAACAAAATGGTGCATATTAAAAAGACAGAGAACTACAAGTGTTGGAGAGGATGTGGAGATATAGGAACACTTATTCACAGTTGGTGTGAATGCAGAATGGTACAGCCACTGTGGAGGACTGTTTGGCAGTTCCTAAAGAAGTTGAATATAGACTTGCCACGTAACCCGGCAATACTAATACTGCATATATACGCAGAAGAACTGAGAGCAGTGACACGAACAGACATCTGCACATGGATTTTCATAGCAACATTATTCACGATTGCCAAAAATTGGAAACAACCCAGGTGTCCATCAACAGATGAATGGGTAAACAAACTGTTGTCTATTCACACGACAGAATATTATGCAGCTGTAAGAAGAAATGAAGTCGTAAAGCATATGACAACATGGAACTGGAGGAACATTATGTTGAACGAAGCAAGCCAGACATAAAAGGACAAATACTGTATGAATGCATTACTATGAACCAAATATATTGTGTAACATATTGGTTGATTCAAACAAAATTTTATATGTATCCAGTACACTTAATTGAGAAATATATATATTTATTCATCAGTGTTTACTTTTTAGTTTTTAATTGTTTATATTTTCAATTATTAAATGTACAAAATAAAGTTTAAAAAATTGTTTGCAGGGGCAAACAATTCTGAAACCCTGCAGGGCACACTCCATTACATTACAAGTTCTGACAGTCATTTATGGAAGGATGTTCGGTCCTAGAAGCTTGATGGAGTGGCAGCTCCACCTCTTCCAAGCATTTGCTTAGTGGCCATGCTCTCCCTGAACATAGGGTGAAGACCCAGCCATCTGAGAACACTGGGGTCGTGGCCAGACTCTCTGCAATTCCCAGGGTGCAGGCTCAAACCTCTCAAAACAGTAGGGTGGCAGCTCTCTCCCTGAACAATGGGATGGAAGGCCTGCCCTTTCCAAGTACTGTGGCAGACTCACTCTTTTTACACACATGACTGGGCCCCCTCTCTTGGCCAGAGAAGATGTGTTTGGTCCAGAACTCAGCTTCTGTGTTCCTTTACTTGAAGTGATTTTCTCTTCAATCTGTCCCTTTTTATTCCTGGCTGGCAGTGGTTCCATTCACTCAGATCACACACACACACACACACACAAATTGTTGGTTTTGCACGTGCACACAGAGGTACAAACCATCAGACAGTAAGACTTTCCTCAGATCCTTCCTGGATAACTGTGTTTTCCAATCCTGATTTGCAATGAGATAACTGACTGGTTCCATGTTCAGTTAAACCCTCACCTGCAGCACTATTCTCTTGGGAGTCATTTTTCCAAGACTCAAAAGTTTCTAAGCCATCCATTTCTGGTTTCTTTTTTGCCCAGGCATTCAGTTCTCAGCTTATCCCTTTCCTCTCACATTTCACTATAAACTGCAAGGAGAAACCAGGCTGCACTTCATACACTTAGCTTGGGAATCTTTTCAGCTAAATATCCAAGCTCTTTGCTTTTAAGTTCTGCCTTCTATCTGACATCAGAACTCAATTTTCTCAAGTTCTGTGCCATTTTAAAACAAGGAAAACTTTTCCTCCAGTTTACATTAACAAATGCATAATTTCTGTCTAAGCCCTCATCAGAAGTACCGTTAGAATCCATATTTTTACAACAGTCTTTTCAAAGCAATCTGGACTTTATCTATCAAGTGCTTCACAATTTTCCAAGCCTTGCCTCATTACCCAATTCCAAACCTATGTACACATTTTTGGGGGGATTTACAATAACAGCGCTTCCTCTCCTGGTACCAAATCTGTTTTAGTTCCCTTAGCTGCTCCAGCAAATACCGTGAAATGGTTCAGCTTGAACAATGGGAATTTATTAGCTTACAATTTTGAGGCTGAGACGTTTTCTAAACCAAGGCATCATCAAGGCGATGCTTTCCTCTGAAAGACCATTGCCTGCAAACCTTGACTCCTCTACTACATGGCAGGATACATGGCAGCATCTGCTGGTTTCTCCCTTCTTTTCCAGATTTAATTGTTTCCAGTTTCTTGCCTCCATGACACACACACACACACACACTCACTCTCTCTCTCTCTCTCTCTCTCTCTCTCTCTCTCTCTCTCTCTCTCTCTCTCTCTCTCTCTCTCTTTCCATTCTATTTATAAAGGACTCCAGAAATAAGATTAAGATCCATCCTGAATGACGTGGTCACACCTTAACTGAAGTAACCTCATCCAAAGTTCCTATTTATACGGGTTTACACTCACAGGTCAGGATTAGAGTTAAGAACAGGTTTTTCTTGGGTACCCACAGCTTCACACCACTACAATTGGCTTTAGGTTCTCTACTCAGAGATTGCACATTAATGACACCATTTAAATTCCACCCCTAATTGGAATGGTGTATCTCCATGCTACACTGTTCATGGTTTCATAAGTACTTCATCAATCTTCAAAACTATTTAGATACTAGTGAATCCAGTTTCCTTAAGACAGTTTTCTCACTTTAGGATTCAGGAACATAAAGGCCAAGAATTTCTCCCTTGCCAACTTTAAAATCAATAACCTTAAAAAACCTTACTGCTCCCGTCTGATATTAGGGTCAAATCTATATTCCAAGTGGAGTCAAACAGCCACAGCAAACACACACATACACACACACACAGAAATTTATTGCCACCAGTTCTTCTTGTTTGGGAACATGGTTTTTCAAACATAAAATTTTCTAGATTGGAAAAATTTGGATGCTTTTTTTTTTTTTACGAGAATTGAGAAACTATTAAGTCTTTTTTCTTTGGACAGCCATAGGACATTGCAGATTTTCTGTCCTCTTCTCTTAAATGCAGTGTTAGCTTAAATTGTATCATTTGCAACGTGGCAAAATTAATGTGCTGGGCGTACATGGATCCCTTAGGGTTAAAAATAGAAAAGTGTATATTAAGAAGTCCTTGAAGAATTACTGATAAGACAGTCCATATTTATTTAAATCCCATGCATGCAGGATTTCATATCTCTACCCTGCCACTCTACCTGTTAACCTTTACTCTTTGCTCTTCCTTTTGATACTTCATAGTGCTTGTTACCAACTGAATATTTTGCATTTATTGTTTGTTTGTTCGTTTGTCTTTCTGTACCAATTTGAAAGCTTTGTAAAAGTAGGGGCTTAGACTGTTTTATTCACTGTTTGGTACTAGAATAGCACCTTATGCATTATTTATGCTCAGTATATATTTGCTCAATGAGTGAATGAACAAAAACAATAGAAAAGTTTCATATTCAAAGCTGGGCTAGAGGGAAGGTATCACCAACATAATCTTTTATAAAGTAAAAATGATAAATGAAGACTAAATCTCCTAAGAAACAAGGTTCTGAGTTCACTAAAAGCAAACCCCTATTTGGCACATGGCAAGCAAAATAAAGCAGGACATAAAGACTTATCTTTTAAGCCAGATACATTTTGTGATGTGTGAATACAAGTATCAATGATACACCTGAAGGCAGCAGTGAAAAGCAGAAGTAGTATAGACCAAGGAGCTGATTATCTAGGATTTCATTATAACAGTGTTCTATCTCAATAAACAAGTGCGGCAGAAATGTTAGCAATGATTATCAGTATTATTACAAGTATTATTATTAATTACACAATGTATATGTATGTATGTATATATGTACTGTGGTATGATTGTTAAGGAGTTCAGCCAGATTTTTTTTTTTTGAATCTTAACTCTGCCACTACTAAGCTGGTGACTATGGGCAAGATTATTAATATCTCCTAATTTAATTTTAATGTCTCTTATTTCTCTGGATTTTTGTAAGTACAAAGTAGAATCAGTGCTAAGGTCTTTACCCATATCTGGCACCATAAACAGTGTTGATGATGACAATGGTATTGCTGATTCATACAAATTAAAATCATGTAAATGGGAAAATGTAGAGTACTGGAATATTCAGAAAAGTTATCTTTTAGGTGAGAAAGACCTTACGAAGATCCTTACTTCTTCTTATTCCCTTGATATTATAATTCTGTAAAAAGGGGATGACGTGATTTTAGATGTCATTCCAGATTCTTGCAGCTAAGAGACAGAACAAAAATGATGTAAAAAGGGGAATATATATGCACTGTTTTATGGGAAAACACACAAACATGTTAGGGATTGTTTTAAAGATCAAAAATATTTTAATGATAAATTAAAGTTGATATTTTCAAAAAGATCTCAATGTAAAAATGTTTTGCCTTCAGGCCTTGAAAAACATGTTTGGCTATTCCTTCATTTGGGGTTGGTTTTAAAGGCTAGAATACAGACTAATGAGTTTATAAATGGTCTTTGTTCTCTCATTGTTCTCTGAGCAGTGATTTATTTTTTTCCCTGACTGATGAAGTTTTGTTATGTTTTCATATTCCATAAGTACACATATGCATTCTCATTCATCATATATTCAGCCAGGCAATATATTACTTTAAATAGTCACTAGTATATATCAGATACCCTTTTTAGTAATGGCAATAAAATACATCTACTAAGGCATATGCTAGTAGACTTGTCAGTGAAGCAGCCTAAGCCAAAAAGAGATGCATGCAGGTATCAGAACCTAAAGTATAAAGAATAAAACAGAGTCTCAGACCCCAAAGTGGAAAAAAAAACATAAGCTGTATATATATATATACACATATACATTAATGACACTTTATATATATATATATATTTTTTTTTTTTTTCTCAAGAATCTAGTAAGTATTTTCAATGCCTATCTGGATAGAAGAGAAGACCATTAGGTGAAGAACAAAGGTGTGAAATAATTAAATTTTCTCTTTGTTGTTTTTCACAATTTGTATTATTTTTTATTCCTTCTCTTCAGTACCCAAAGACCAGGTCTTATATTTACCAAAATCACTCCCAACATAGCTCTTTCATCAGCACTGCCTTCTCTGAAGAGTGGCCAGGCTCTAAGGGTCAATGTGCACTGCACATCTGCCCCGTGTCCCTTGCCCTTTAGATTATGATTAATTTAAACCAGCACTGTTGTTCATATCAGGGGTTGGCAAACTATAGCTATGGGTCAAATCCGGACTGTTATCTTTTTACACAAGCAAAGTGTAATTGGTGCTACATTCTTCATTTTCATATTATCTATGGCTTCTTTGGAGATACAATGGCAAAACTGAGTAGTTGCCACAGAATCATGTGGTAGTGCGTAAAAAAAAATATTATCTAGCCCTTCACAAAAAAATTGTGCTGACCCCAGATCATCCTTGCACCTGAGTCACTCAGACTTCATCCTCTAATTTTAGCTTCAATTTGTACCTCCCAGTCTGCCTCAAGACCTGATTTTGATTATCTGATCTCTTACCTCATCTCCTTCTCTGACTTACCATTTGCTCTTTGGACATGTCCTCTGAGATGACTCTTCTACAACCCACTTTGGCTCCTCTCCCTGATTGCAATGCATAGCCCTTAAACTATGAATAGTTCCAAACATTTGAACCTCAGCCAAACTGATCTAGTCTGGTTTCTGCTCCTCAACCCTGACCCACAAGGCTGGCATTCTTTCTGGATTGTTCCTTCAATTCTCTTAGGTAAGGCATCTGACAGATATAATGGATGGTAATGAATTAGCAATCTAACTTAAGAAAATTGTAAATGTAGAAAAACATTTCCTTGCCCAATCTTTCCTCTACATATTACTTTTTGTGTGTGTTTTGAAAAAGTGGCCAGGCTGTTTGCAGTGAATTGTGTTTCAAAAGGAGACATAATGGCAATTTCAATTTCTTTAAATAGTAGATTCCCTTTAAAAGAATGCATTTGGAGTCATTCAGGTAATTTTGGCTAGAAAGAAGCTGTCTCTTCCCAAGTCCACCTGTGGCTTCTTCATTCATCATGGTGTCCAAGCTATGGCCATATTTCCATGATTCATTGTGTATTTAAATTACAGCTAAAGGGGCACAGACTAAGACAGTAAGTGGGAAACTGCTATTAGTGTAATCATTCCTCTTGATTGGGTTTGTTTTCTGTTTTCAGCTGAAAAACAATGTTTATTTGGTGTTGCATTAGTCAACCAAAGGGGTGCTGATGCAAAGTACCAGAAATCTGTTGGCTTTTATAAAGGGTATTTATTTGGCATAGAAGCTTACAGTTACCAGGCCATAAAGCATAAGTTACTTCCCTCACCAAAGTCTATTGCCACATGGTGGAGCAAGATGTCTGCCAACATCTGCAAGGGTTCAGGCTTCCTCTTCCTCTCAAGGCTCCACGGTCCCAGCTTCTTCCAACATCAGCTGTAGGCTGTCTCTTCTCTCTCCCGGGGCTCATTTTTCTCTGGGCTCAGCTGCTGCTCTGTCTCTCCACATGGCCAGCTGTAAACTATCAAGCAAATGGCTTCTCTCTCTTCTCGGGGCCTCTACCTTGTCTAATCAAGTCTTCTGCTTCTCTGTGTATTTATTTCCTGGGGCTCCAGCATTAAAACTCCAACTAACTCCTGTGCCTTGTCATTTTCTCTGTGAGTGCCTTGGTGGGCAGGGACTCAACTTTCTACTGATGTGGCCCAATCAAAGCCCTAATCATAATTTAAGCAAGTAAAAGTGAAACCTCTGACAGACCAGTTTACAAACATAATCCAATATCTATTTTTGGGATTCCTAAATAATACCAAGCTGTTACAGGTGTAGAATCACCTTATCTTACTATATACATTATTGCCATTGTTTTTAAAAAAATGTGCTTGAATTTCACAAGTCTCTAGGAGCTATCAACTACCTTGCATTCATCAGTAGGGATTTCAACCTCAGCCAAAACTTTTTATAGAAGTGAAAGTTTTAGAAGAAAAAAAAAGGCTAGGAACCTAACTTAGACTAATAAATGACTAACATGACCTACAAATACAACCCTGATTAATGAATTTTCTAATAGCCATTCCCTGATCCCTCTCTTTAGACATGACATTTACACCCAGATAAAAACTTACTTAAAAATTTCACCAAAATTTAGAGGAGAAAAAAGACAGGACATTTAAGGGCTTTCATTTTAGTATTTATCTTTTATTGAGAGTTATAACCAGTTTGTACAATGGCTACTCTGTTTGCCTACAGAGTCCCAGCTCTAACAGTTTCTCATTCATTATTTATAAAGCACATTAGGATACTTTGAGTATGGAAGATGCTACAGAAAACCAATTCTCCTCTTCTTATTTTGTTAATCCAGGATTAAAATTAATGAATTTTATAAGAGAAAGAAAATGAAATAATGCATAAAGCTAATGTGGCAAATACAATGGAATTCAGAAAGTTAATTTTTAATACATTTCACTTTGTAACTTCTTGGTTGAATATGACTTGATCACTTCTTTTATTATGATATTTTTATAAATCTTGTGGTAAAATCATTACACTATATGATCTGTCTTCACTAACCTAGCAATGGTGAACCTGTCCAGAAATGAAATATGGATTTAACCACAACAATGAATCAAACTGCCTCAAGTCATCATATGTAAAATTTATTACTGTAATGTCTGTCTTCTACACTTTTCCATCTGACAACTTCATGTTCAAGTTATCACAATTAAAGGTTATTTTACAGAATTAGACCCATATCAGAGGAAACAAAACCTAAATCCATATAGTCTTATATAAAGCATTTTGAGCAAGTATTGTTTGAAGCAAATAGGTAGCATATATAGGCACAAACCAAAAAGAGATTTCACCCAGCATGAACATCTCCATAACATATTTTGTGCAAAGTATTTACTATTTGTATGACTTGGAGTGTAGTTGTTTTACCATTTTAGGCATTGTTGTTGTTGTTGGTTTTTTTTTTTTTTCATTTGCAATGTAAGGGGTATGAGAAGAGGGCAGCCACTAAAATATACAACATCCTAATAGGAATTAGACAAAGATGTCTCATTCTGGCTAGATGAATCCCTTAAGAGACCTCATGATTCAAATTAGAAGAAGGTGTCTCTTATTCTAGCCAGACACAGCCCTATATCAGAGACAAAGACTCGGTCAAAAGAAAAGAAATTTGACTTTATCCTCCACTTTCCTCTTTGGCTGGACATGCTTATACAGTGAACAACATGCAGAAACAATTGTGGTGGCCCTGCCTAAGAGCTGGAGAGTTACAACACCTCTAATTATTTCATCTTTCCTACCATTGACTGTAATATGGAAATAAAGTCATCAGAACAGGAAAATTTATGATCAGACAAGAAGTGGAAAACTTTTCCTTTCAGTATGCCACAGAATATACATTGACAACCTAGAATATCCTTGTATGAGTGATGTAAAGTAACTATAGTAGTGAATGATCACTAAGTCATACCATACAAAAGGAATGAATAAAGGGACTGGAAATATTTAGTATGACAATGGAATAGCAAAAAAGAAGTGAGAAAGAGGAAAGAAGAAGGCTTCTTTACCCCCTTCTAGATACATGTAACAGTAAGGCATATTTTAATATAAGAAATTTTAATAGAGCTGCCCAAGAACGGACTGAGTAAATTCTGGGAAATAGTGAGAAATAGTGAGCTGGAAATGATTAGAGTTGTTCAAAGTAAATCTGGATGCTCACTGGATTGAAATATTCAGAATGAATCCATTTATTCAAAAGGAGGTCAATTTTTGTGTAAGTGCTGTTGAAGATTCTGATAGACAAAATGCCCCTAAGAAAGGACAGTTCTAGTCTACAACATTTATTGAACACCTGCCAATTTTTAAGTTCTCTATTAGCTGCTAGGACTATGTAGATGAATAAGGATAGTCTTTACTTTCAAGATACAACAGAATATAAAAGTAAATAAATGTATATATATAACACAGTTAAATACACTAGCAATGTAAATATATTTTTAAATGAACCATATTAATTTTCAGAAAAAAGTCAATAAAAGCCTCTTGAAGTAGTAAACATTTAGTTGAATCCTGAAAGAAGACTAGGCTGGAAATTCTCAAATTGTCAACAATAAGAGAGTAGAGCTTCTTTGAAGAAAGCTAGATAGCTTCCCAGATAGGGATTTACAATTAACATTTACCTTGACAAGTTCACTGTTGTCCAGTGACTAGTGAGGAAAACTAAAAATCTTGCTCAACTGATATTTTTAGAAGATCCCACTCAACAACAGCAGAATATACATTCTTTTTCAGTGCTCATAGATGGCTCAACCATATCCTGGGCCATAAGAGGTCTTAATTAATTTAAAAACATGCAAAGCATTCAAAGTATATTCTGAGATAATAGTGGAATAATTTGAAATCAATATTATAAAGACCCCTGTAAAATCCCCCAAATATTTGGAAACTAAATAACACACTTCTAAATAACCATGGGTCAAATAAGAAGCCAAAAGGAAATAAAAAAGTATTTTGGTAATATATTAAAATTTCAGAAATGCCACTGAAGTCATATTTAGAAGAAATCTTATTCTTATAATGGAAAACAGTTTCAAATCAATTATTTCAGATATCACCTTAAGAAACTAGATAAGAAGATCTAAGTAAATGCAACATAAGTAGGAGAAAGAAAATAAAGATCAGAGTTGAAATCAATGAAATCAATGAGAAAAACAATAAAGAAAATCAGTGGAACCAAAAGCTGGTTCTTTGAGAAGATCAATAAAACTGATAAATGTATAGGCAGACTGATCAGGGAAAAAAAAGATTTAAAAAAACAAATTACAATTTAAGGAACATGAGAGGTGATGCAGTACAGTTTCTACAGATACTAAAAGCTTAATAAGGGAATATTTTGAACAAATGTATGCCAAAAAATTTGACACCTTACATGAAATGGACCAATTCCAATCTACCAAAGCTCACTAAAGAAGGAATAATATCTCTTAGAGAAATTGGATTAGTTGTTTAAAAAATCTCCCCATGGCAGAGTGTAGGCACAAAATTGTGGAGCAAGAAATTTTACAAAATGCTCCACCAGAAAAATGAAAGCTGAAAACATTGACTGGAATTGACTAGGTGGTAACCCTGGAACCAGAATAGACACTTGGAATAACTACCAGAGTGCCAGAGGAATAGAGAGGCTACTGAGAGTTCAGCATTTGCAATTGAAAACACAAGCCAGGGACCAGCTCCCATTCTTGGCCCCGATAGCAGAGGCCAAGGAAAAGGCTGCAGCTATGGCCATGCTGCCTGGATTCCAGAGCTGGCAGAGGAAACCTCCTCCTCTAAAAGTTGGGGTTGAGGTTTGAGATAGGTTTTTTGGATTGTTTTTTCATTCTCTGCATAAGCGTTTCCTGATCTAGCAGATCCCTGGGGGCACAGTATAGACTCTGGGCTTGATTTCAGCTCTCTCTGCAACCACTGCTTCTGGCTTCACACCAGCATCTACCTAGATTTAAAAATCCAGTGCACTTTTTCACTGGTTGAGTTTCCTCTTTCTCTTTCTTGTGTTGTTTAGTGTGGCATATCCTTGAGGGTTTAATGCAGAAACTAGCCTTGATTTCTCTTGGAAGCAATGTCTTCTGGCCTTACACCAAAATCTATATGGACATATAAAGCCAATGCACATCCTTCTCCGTTTTTTTTGTTTGTTTGTTTTCTTTCTCTGCTTTATATTTTTGCATCTGGTAGGTCCATGAGGGACAATCAGGGATGCTTGCCTAGGTTTCAGCTTTGAAAGCAGTAGTTTCTGGCTTCCCAACAGCATATAACAAGAAACTTAGAGAGACAATGCACTTCATTGTTCTTTTATTTATTTGTATGTGTGTGTGTCTGTTAGTATTTTCTTCTTTTCTTTATTCCTCTTTCCCTCTATTTCCTTCCTTCTCTTTTTTTTTTTAACTTTATCCAGCACACTGAAAAGTAGGAGAACTAAGTTTCCAGAGTGACTACAGCATAATACTAAGAAAGTCTAGTTCTCTACAATAATTTACACAACATACAAGGAGACAGGAAAATATGACCTCGTCAAAGGAAAAAAAGAATTAGTTGGAAAATATTCAAGAGGAATCTTAGTCTCAATTACTAATCAGAGATCTTAGAACAGCTCTTATTAATAGGATTAAAGAAAACTAAGGAAAAACAACTAAAGGCAGTCAGAAAAAAATAATGTAAGAACAAAATGAGAATCTCAATAATGAGATAGAAACTGTAAACAAGAACCAAATGAGAATTCTGGAACTCAATAGTATAGTAACTCAAGTGAAAAGTTCAATAGAGTGGTTCAAAAGTAGATTGGAGGAGGCAGAAAAAAGGATCCATGAACTGGAAGACAAAACAATTGAAATTGCCCAGGTTGAGGAGCAGAAATAAAAAACATTGAAAAAAGAAATGAACATGGGCTGGAGAACCTATGGGATTCCATCAAGGATGCCAATATATGCATCATAGAAATACCAGAAGGAGAAAAGTGAAATAAAGAGCCAGAAAAATGTATATATAGTTTGGCCAACAGATCCAGGGCCTTAATCTGGATTACTAGAGGTTTTATAAGAAGAAGGCCACATTTTTTGATAGCCAGTTCCCTCTCAAACCTTTGGATTTGCATTCTAAATTATAGGCACGGTTCATCAAATTAGTGCCAGGTTTGTCATTCCATCCTCTAAGTATGGAGTCAGCTGACAGTCCTGGTAAATAGGAAGTAATGATTGAAATTAAAGCAAAAACAACAAAACAAAAACACAGTATTCTTTCGGGAGAAACTTCCTCTCTGACTTGCAAGGCTCCAGATAACACACACACACTAGAAAACTTTTCTGGCAGACTTTTTAAACAAGGATTGGAAGAATGTGACATATTGAAAAAGTAAAGGGCATGTTCTATATGTATATGTGTTTCAAATTTTTGTACCCTAACTAATTCCAAAAATATTTGAAAAGACTGCCAAAGAAATTATGTCAGACAGGAAGCTCTGATAGCTAAGTGCAAGTACAGACTACTGTCTATAGGATTTTGAGAAGAAAGCCTCTACTTCATTGATGCATGTGTAATAATCTTCATTTACTTAGAATTTTAAAGTCTTTTCCTATCTCAAATTAATATCAATAGCATCAGAGAAAAAGGAGCCTAAGTTAAGACTATTTTCCCAAAGAACCTCCAGTGTTTAGTATGCAAAGAACACCTGAGATAGTCATTTAAAATGTAGATTTTGAGTCTCACCTCAGAGGATCCTAATAAGTAGGTCTAGGGTGAGGTCAAATAATCTGAATTTTAAAAGCCACCCAATTGATGATTTGGTCCTGGACTACAATTGAGAAACATTTGTGGAGAGGGATGGGGAACAAGCAATAGAATATAATATTTTCAAATTTTTATCTTTCAGGAAGTAGCTTCCTAAAATTATAATGAGAGGAAAATAATTAACTTTCTAAAGAGAAATTTCAAGTAAGAAAACTTATTCTTAAGACACGTATGTCTAGGGAACTCTGCTTATGGATAGTATCAGACCTAGAGTCTCCATTGCAAAAGCATCCAAGAAAAATTCAACCACCAGATGGGGGACTCAACCAACAGATCAAAGGCAAGTGTTGTCTATCGTGAAACCACAACACATCCAGTAGTAATTTATTATCTGTTCTAAATAATACAGAAATACCTGTCAATACAGTCAGAACTCAATTTTATTTTAACTTCCCCATCTGAAATTCTTGTTTCCCTCATATCCCTTCAACCACAACACCCACTTTAGAAATTATTTGGATGAAGATTATAAAGTACAAATTTTACTTTATATTCTCTTTTCAGCACAAACCATTTTTGAGTCTATCAACTAACCTTTTGTTTTGCTGGTTTTGAGATTTGTCTAAAATGATCTAGGAAAAATAAGTCATAATTTTCTGTTTGTATAAGTAGAATTGGTACATGTATTTTTTTAATGGATTGTGTTTGTTATGAAGAGCTTTACTTTAGCACTTGATGTTTTCGAGACATTTTCTTAACTGACAGAGTAGTTCCAGTGCAATCAGCCATTTAAGAGAACAAAATTACTGTAAGGGGTCTTATATAAAATTTCCCAGGACAATTTACAAATAGCCTAAAATAAATTGTCCCTGAAGGAAATCATGAGGCAAAAGAATGAGCATAACATAATGGTTAAGGACATGGATTCTGCAGCTGAGCTGCTTGGACGGAATTCTTGCCACTCACTAACTTGTGATCTTGGTCAAATTGCTATTTTAATGATTTGTTAGGAGAATTACTTGACTTACACTTCTTAAAAGGGTTACATGGCACATGGCAAGCACCATTTCATTATTTCACAATACTTACATAAAGTTATGGGTGCAATGGGCAATGAAAAATATGAGGGGTAGCTGAGGGAAAATTGTGACATTTTAAATATAATGAAAAATATTAAACATTTTGATCTACCAAATACAATGATTATATCAAAGCAAATTCCAAATGGAAGAGCTGGGGAGAAATGTTTTAGTATTTAAAAGGTCTAACCCCCAAAAAGTAGCACTTTGGCTGAGACAAAATGCATGAATAATGTCAGAATAAATTCAAAATTAAAACATTTAATAGGACATTTTAAAAAATTCAGAAAAAGGAATATAATGATGGTTTTAAGTAAAGGCGAAATGGAGCAGAGCAACTGTCGCTATCACATTTTGCACTATGCCCGCTGTTCTCTGGATTACCTGCCAGTTGCTACTGAGTAAATCTCATCTCCTATCTTATGGCATATAACAGGTCCAATGTCAACTAGTACATGGCACCTTTTCCTGAGGCAATACACTGACAAACTCCACATCAGTTTGATATGATTTATGGGAGTAGTGAGAAAGAGGATATTTTAACAAGGGGCAGTCATACTCGATAAGGTCCAGAGTCAGGTAAGAGAGAATTTGGGAAAGAGGTAAAGATGTTTCCCACCTCCAACAGAATATACTTACATGACATTGTTTATCCTTATCACTAAGTGGGGGATCCTTGCTAGGTTGAATAAGACATGATTCTCTTTCTCTGTAGTAGATATAATAGCACAGATGGTACATTTGGAGAAATGGGGAAAAAACCAAAGCACACAATTTTATCAAGTTCAGTTGACTTCACTCCTGAATCTGCAAAATTTGGTTTGAAACCTTTTGAGACCTAAGTTTCTTGTGAGATTTCTGTGCTTTCAGATTCCATTCAAGTGGAAAATGAACCGGCTCTCTCTCAGCAGCATACCACTTCTGCTCAGGGTAAATCAGGGATCAGGGCCATGTGGGGTTAAGTGTCCACAGACCCACCAATCCTGACATAACATGGCTGCTCCAAACACCACAACCCTGAAGACGTGACTATCGCTTTTAGACCATAGAAGTTCCAAGTAAAAATCTATCTTCCCATTAATGAAGCTTTTGTTCCCTCCATTTTGCTAGAAATTTCATTTCATTTGTTCTACATTGACAACCATTATTAATCCCTTATATTCTTGAAGAAGCATTTGCTGTGGAGTGACAAGGAAGAGAGAAGAGCAGCTCATGTGAGAAATAGAAAGAGCACAGATATCACAATGAGCTAAAATTCGGGATTAAAGGATTTGACCTATTGAATGTGATAAAAACACTACTCTGAGTCAATATTCAGTGTGAAGTACATAAAAGAAAAGAAATATTTTAAACAGTGATTGGAATATTCATCTTCTTCCATGTCATTTCCCCATCAAAACTTATTTCCTCCGAAACTGCTGTTGTAAAATAACCACTACATTTTCTCACACTTTCTTCCTTCAGGGTTTCAAAAGACACCTTAGATACAAGACCTGAGTTTCTATCTGCTTACTTAATCTAATAGCATGTCTGGTCCATTTGTAGTGATACATATTAAATACACCAGTTGAAACAGTACTGTGGCTCATTTGTGAGGGAGGACATTGCAAAATTGTTAAGTGTAAATAGGTTTGTGCTGGTGACAAATAATTTCATCTCATTATGCACATGAAAACATGAAAAGCAGTGAGCAGTGGTGAGTCAGATCCCCAGGAGTGAAAAGAGACAAGCTGTGGGGAAGGGCAGTATAGGTGTGTGAGGGATGGTTAGGAATGGAACCTCCTGGGCAATGAGCTGTCCATGGAAAGCCAGTGAACAATCCTAACCTTTTCATGCTCAGTGATTTCTGCCTGAAAGCTCACTCCTGGTTCCTTTTCTAGTCCCAGGAAAAACAAGACCTTGAAGAAAATCACACTTTCTTTTATTACATAAACAAATTTGGAGTATGAGCAGTGACTGATCTTTAATGGTGTTTTAATTGAATTGCTCATATTCAGTTGCTTTTTGGTGTGTAATTTAAGGGACTTTTTATAAAATTTCCTTTGGAGAATGTTTACTCAGGGAGAATACATTCATTACATTTCACTTTTCTGAGTCATGGATATATTTTATTATTAACAATATTATTATTCCTATTTAAAAATGTGTCCAGAAGCTGGATGTTAGGAAGAATTTCTGTTCATGTTTTAATGCACAGGTACAGGGACATGTACTGCGCATGTGAGTCATTAAAATAGTTATATGCACATTTCAATCTATTCTGGACATGCAAATTATGATTTTTTATGTGCGCTTTGACAAAACTACATCTTGGAATACCTAGATGTGAAACAATGAAATATTGCTTCGTCTATTTTTCATTAAAGAGGTTATGGGAGGAGAACAGGACATTAAAAGGATTGGGGAAGTCATTAATTTTAGGTATAAAGAATGGTGGGTGGGATAGTTAAGGATCTGGGAAAGGTTTTTGTTTGTTTTTTAAGAATCATTGTTTATTTTTAAACCATTGGATTATAAAGTTTTGCTTCTGCAATAGCTTTAAGGCTGACTTAAGAGTCAAAATACATATTAAATCATTTTTTCCTTACTGGACAAATAATACATAAAAGATTTTCTGAAGAAAAGTTGAATTTTTTTTTCTCATTTGATGTGGCTCTTAACAGACAATTAATATAAAATTGTTTAAATAGAGTTATTCAACACATTCTTGCATTTAAAATGGGGTGCTTTAAAAAAAAACATACTCTAACATTTTCATGGAGGTAAGCTTGAAAAAAGTTATTTTAGACCAGAGACAATGCATAGCACATTGAATAGGTGTTGCTTTTTGATAAAGGTAAGAACTATACACTGCAAAGATCAAACTTTTTTTTCTTTTTCCAGGAGTTAGATGGTGTTATATTTATATTGCTCCTTTAAAACTGTGATTAAATGTTTTTATTTGTACTCTCTTGAGCTGTTAATCAACATCTGGGGAAAATGTCAGAATCATTTTTCATCTTTTTAAAGTGCTTTTGTTACTAGTCTAAGGAAAAGATTGTAGTCTCCTGCCTTATAGTGTGGGTTGCTGCAGAGAAAGGGGAGGGAAGTGTGCTAAGGGCAGGGGGTCTTTGTTCTCAAACTTTCACTGACGCAGTTTGACCTAAACATGTTCAATCTCACAGCATGTTCCGATGACATTTAAAAGCAGTCCCTCTTAAAAATTAAGATGAAGCAAGAATATATTTTATATTTTTATAAAAGACTGGTGACTTTAATGGTGCAGAATTTAATTATGACCCAACAGCATGTTTTTTGACCTTTTTTTTTTTTCAATGTCAGGAAACAAGACCGGGATGTAAGAGAGTAGTTTAGATACTGCAATCACCTGACAGAACAAAACTGCAGTCAAGAATCCTGTTTATGCTTTAGCCTCTGACTCATCAATGACGGGTGGACAACTGCCTTGGTGCTCTTTGCTTAATGTTTCTTACCTGGAAATAATAGCACTGGCATAAAAATGATCTCTCTCGAGCGACTTGTGAGTGTTCTTTAATTAATGCTCAAAGCGTACATTAATATATTTAGAAACAAGCCTCTGTAAAAATGTAAGGTAATATGATAATGCATTTTAATTGGCCAGGCTGAATTACAGAATTCTAATTTAATTTTAGCAGTTTCCTTCATTGTCTTTTGCTAACATTAACTAATAAATCTATGAGATGACCACTTAGTCTGATCCTGGAGGGGACAGGGACAAGCAAATTACTCCCTTAGTGCACATGTTCAACCATTTGAGGTAATTTCCTACTTTCATTCCTCCAGAGTACCTTTCGTTGAACCTAAAGAAATAATCACTCTTAATTGTTCTTCAGTGGCCTAGAAAAGTGAAATCTTCGTGTAGACACTGCAAACCTTCTGTAAACTTATGGTCAATAGTGATAGATCTAAATTTTCAAAGTGTGAAGTTGTCAAATCAAAATAGTCACTGAAGAAATATCTGCATTTCTGAAAATCCCTTAACATTTCATTGCTATTCCGCTTGGAACAAGGCTTGGTAATAGCTAAAAGCTTTAGAACAAAAACAGGTACTAACAAGTTTTTGCCCTTCTTTGTCCTTTAAGCCACAAAGGAATATGCCTAAATAGGGTCTTGTTCACAAACCTACTTGAGAGCAACCAGGAAATGGGGACAGGAAGTAAAGGTTAAAGTAATAAAACGTCTCTTGCAAACACATCCAAATGACTTCTCCTATACTGGTTCGATGTGTACTTAGAATCTAAGGAAATATTTTTCCTTTAAGAAATTATTCTATGAAAATAACATGAGAGGACATTTTCCTGCCATTGTCTTTTCTGCCTGAATCGTGATATATATTCTCTCATAGAAAGTTAAATTTTAGCCCCAAAAGGATAAATTATAGTTCTTGAGGTGGTCCCAAAACAGAATCCAGCACCCAAAATTATTTGTAAGTCATTAAAAATGTGTCCCACTCTTTTTCTTATTACTAAAGGTAAGAAAGATTAATGATCTCAAGAATTATGTTATCCACACAAGCATATCAATTATTTTTAGATCTCAACTAATTCCACTTGGTTGTGGATGGACCTGCACTAATGTAAATAATGTTCTTGTTTCTGGGTTGCCAAAAGCGATACCAGAAATAGGTTGGCTTTTACAATGGGAATTTATTAGCTTACAAGCTTACAGTTCTGAGGCTATAAAAATGTCCAAATCAAGGCATCATCAAGATGATACCTTTTTTCTGAAGACCAGCTGCTGGTGATCCTGGATTCCTCTATCACATGGCAAGGCACATGGTGTTGCTTGCTGTCTCCCCCTTCTCTCCTTCCAGGTTTTATTACCAGTTTCTTGCTTTTGTGGCTTTTTCTATCTTTGTCTGAATTTCATTCTCTTATAAAGGATTCCAGTAAGAGAATTAAGACCCATGCTGAATGATGTGAGTCACATCTTAAGATCCTTCTCACCAAAAGATGCTATTTGCAATGGGTCCTTACCCACAGGAATGGAATAACTTTTAACAATGTACTTTTCTGGGGTTCATACAGTTTCAAATCATTACAGCTAGTGAAACTAAAATTCCATTCATAGACGTATTCATAGAAAATACAAGTAGTCCAGGAACTAAGTCTCAAATCAACTCTATTAGTTATCTAGTACCAGGTAAACACCTGCCAGCTTATTTATAGGACAACCCCTATTGAGTCAGTGCACGCACAACAACATGCAATTAAAAGCACAAAATTATCATATCTGTTCTGTCATAAACCAAGAGATTATTTTAAAATATTTCAAATTAACACATGTATTCTCTTTTCCTTCCACATCATACCAAGCTCACCAGGAACTGCTACTGGACCATTGGGGTAGAAGGGTGGGAGAGATAGTTAGAGAAACTATGCCATTTGTGACTTGAGTGGCAACTTAGAATATCAAAACATCTAGAATGTGTGCAGTCCCAATTGTGTGCACTCCAAGCCTAATACAAAAGGTTTTTTGTTTGTTTGTTTGTTTTTTTCACTAATGCTGCAATAAACTGAATATATGATGTTAAGAAGAGCAGTTCGGTGAAGAATCAACTTAATGACTGCCCTTTCACAAACACAACTTGGATAACTTGTGACTAACAATTTAGGACTCTTTTAAATTGCTTTAAGAGAACTAAGTAGGGACAAAGCACTTCCTTCTCTCTAATATAGCCTATACCAGTGACACTGTTTGGACTCTCTTTTTCTGTCACTTAGTTGAACATTATTTATGAAATGATCCTGCTATGAACCCCAGCTATTCTTTGCTTTAATCTTCTTTATTTATCCAGTATCATTTAGAAGAGTAATCATGTTACAGATTATTTCTAGTTTATTAGAAAAGAAGGTTTTTTGCTTTCATTTATAGTTTTATTTGTCCATTTTCATTTTTTTGACAGAATCATAGATGCTCCCTTGATAACCATACCAAAAAACCTCAATGAAAATCTCATAAACATGAAAGTCTACTGCTTATGATCTTTATTCTTGAAACCAAAAAACATGGGAGAATGATGTATTACAAATTAAGATTAGTATCATATCTGTTGGTTGATGTGTTTGACTATTATCTGACAATATCAGATAATATTATCTGACAATGTCACATATTGAGACCTCCTTGGCATGCAATTATAGAGTTAACTTCTTTATATAGGACAATCGAATTTTGTTGTTTACTCACTAGCCCCTCGCTGGGCAGCCATTCACCATTCTTCTAGAGCTGTCTTCTAAACTCACCTCTAATTTTAACTCAAAAATCCATTCCTCTTTCTCTCTCGGTTCAGAGATCTGAGAAGGGGTTGGGGTGGTCAACTTTCAGCTACAGGAAAGAAGCAATAGGCTTTTACATTCCCCCAGCCATGATGAATGTTTCTAAGGGTGGTATACAATCTATGGCACTCCAATCAAAGTGAATCACAAGAGTTTGGGGAAATACACCTAAAATCAAGATCTATCTTTTCCACTGAACTTCCAACAGGATGACTAGAAAAGGATATGAGGCTCTGTAAGGGTATTTTGACAAAAAAAAAAAAAATAAAGGGCAAGGCTGAGAATGGAACTGAAAAAGAGAATTGTGTTAAGATATGTAGAGAGAATAATGAGGTCTTAGCAATAATCTTTTTAAAAACCTGGATCAAGCTTCACCTGAAGCATAACTATTGTTATCCTTGACAATTATGATAACAAATAAATAAATTTCCTTTTTCATAAGCTAGTTTGAGTGAGTTTTTTTGGTCACTTGTAATTGAAATTTAATTTTATTCATCCTCATGAAAATAATATGAAGTAGATATTATTACCTGCTTTTACAGATACAAGGAAACTTAGTGAGATTAAACAAGTTACTCCAAGTCACTAGTTGGTAAATAACATGGTTGCATTTTGAACCTGTTTGCTGAACCACATATTTTAAGCTCTTAAATATTAGCAAACAAAATACACTTCTCTCCAAAATGTGGAGAAACAATGTAGTTTCAAAATCAGGACTCCTTACAGCCGAACCTAGATTTACTGGCACCAAGTACATGGACAAATAATATGGCAAGATGCAATAAATACTGTCATAAAATCATGTATCTGAGAAATAATTAGGTCTTTTGTAAAGATATGCCATATGATTCAGTTTTGCTTGAGTTTATTTATTTGTTATAATTTCAAAACCTTCCTGCCAATAGTGGAATGAATACTAAAGTGACACTTTCCTCTTTTCCCACCCCCCCACCCACCCCAGGCTCATTCAGGACTGGATATGACTCATTCTGTTGAGCTTAGCTTCACTGTTAGTCTTCCTAAGGAAAAGTTGTTTTGATTAATATCCAAAGTACCATGGGGATTGTTTCCTGTTTTTCTTAAGCTGTCTATCCTCTTGCCATTATCTCACAAATGATTTCTTAGGCATGCAGGTTTGTATTGTTTCTGATTTTACAAGAAAAACAGACAGAGCAGTGTTTTCCAAACTACTATACCCAGGAAGCTGGGAAAAGGAGATGATGTTATCTATTGAGTTTCTGGGTAAGATTTCATAGGCTTTTTTTTTTTTTAAAAAAAAAAAAAACAATTGAAGACCTCTAACTAAAGCTTTCCTTTAGAATTTCTTCACTTTTATGCAGATCATGATTTGGATTTTCTCTATCCCTCACATCAGAGCATAAGATCACAAAACTGAGCAGTAAAATCTAATCTACTATTTGCTTGAGCAAAGAATTTAACGTATTTTTAGCTTTATTCATCTGTAATTTTGGGATC
This sequence comes from Cabassous unicinctus, assembly GCA_029593785.1. Classification (NCBI taxonomy): domain Eukaryota; kingdom Metazoa; phylum Chordata; class Mammalia; order Cingulata; family Chlamyphoridae; genus Cabassous; species Cabassous unicinctus. The sequence continues at coordinate 56,316 of JAQZBX010003125.1, forward strand.
ATAATAGAATTCAGTATGATAAATTCCACAATAGGCATGTGATAATGATAAGAGGGAACATTAGTCCCTATCCTGGAGGGAAGAGAGGAATAAAATTACAAATTGATATGATAGCTAATACGATTTTTATAAGTCAAGTATAAAGTTATCACGTAAAAAGAGGTAGAAGAAGACGGGGAAACTCTTCCATGAGGAGAACAGGTGCAAATAACCACATATTTTTAAATCTTGTGCTAGATACAGCGTATAGGAACTACACATCTGAGTCCGTTGTGCTTTAGAAAATGGCAAGTAATTCAGTTTGGGAAAGGCAGGAAGTGAGTGGTAAACCAGAATGGCTCAGAGTAAAAATCCTTTCACGGCAGATTAAAGATTTCTATCCTCAAGGGAAGAAGGAGACACTGAAGTTTTATAAGTAGGAGGAGAAAGAAATGATCAAATTTACGGTTCCAAAATATCACTCAAGTGGCAATGTGAAACATGGATTAGTTGAGCCTAGAACCTTTACTGCTTGGTGACTTGAGTGGTTTACAAAGAGAACAGGGCCTCCTAATAAGGCCATCAGGGTAAAGGGTGATACTATTCATTGAGAAAGTGGCAGTCAGGAGAAGCAGCAGTGTTGGGTTTGTGAGGAGAACCTTTAAAGTTCTCTTTTACAGCTCTTGATAGTTAAATATTTCCTCCTAGTAAATGATTCTTTATAGTAAATTCTTCCTACTCAAATAATCAGGTAGTTTCAGTCTCCTGACTAGACTCTTACTAATAAAATATTTTGAAATACATTATTATTGAATATATGAACAAGAAATGATATAACATTAAAAATAAGCAGGAAAAAGAAAAATAAAAAAATAGGAAAATATTGTTTTACAGAGGGATGTTTTAAAGTTTTAAATAAATCATTGATCAAAGAAAAGTAAAACAGAAATTTAAAAATAGAAATAAATGAAATATTTCCTCTTAGCAAAACATTCAGAATGCTGTAAAGCATATTCAAGAGAAATTTGTATGCCTACATAAGAAAAAAAGAATGCCTGAATAATCTTAAGCCAAATGTACAATTTAAGTTAGAAATAAGTATAGCGAGATGAAAATAAAAGGATAAAATATAAAGTTAAGAGCAGAGATTTAATAAAGTATAATATGCAATAAAGAACAGAGTCAAAAGTTGACTCTTTAACCAGCTGATAAAAATGATAAATATCTGCTTGGTTAAGTAAGGAAAAAAGAGAGAACACCCACAGACAAAATTAAGAATAAATGTGGCATCATAATTACATTTCATTAGTGTTTGAAAAGCATCATTTCTAAAAACCTGAAAATGTAGATGAAAAGGATAAATTTTTAATAATTTATAACTTAACAGCAAATGCACCATTTAAATAGATTGGATTTTGGAATCAGCTACCTGGGTTCAAATCTTGCCTTGCACAACTTTCTCTCAGAGTAACCTTGGATTAAAAACGGACACTCAGAACCTTTGATTTTAAAATGGAGGCACTAATAGTTGCTAAGGTCAATAATTTCAAAATGGACCAAGAATAATTAAAATATCTGATTAACTTTATAACCATTAAACATATTAAATCAGAAATTATGCCTTTCCAAAAGGACAACTACCATACTAAATATCTTTCTGATGAATTCTATCAATCATAAAATGAACAAATAATGGAAATTTTGTACTTTTTTTAGGGAACAGAGAAACAAGAAAGAGTCTCTAAATCAAATTAAAAGGCTAGCATAACTTTGATTCTGAAATGAAACTAGAATATAAAGGAATTACCTTAATGTAGCTTGCACACACATACTAAATGAGGAGGAATCATGCCCATGTATAAGGTACAATATCACACTGCTGTTAATGTCCCAAAATAATCTATAGATTAAATACAATTCAAATTAATATGCCAACATATTTAAAAAGTGGTTGACAGTCTAACTTAAAAATTTGTGTGTAATTGTAAAATGTCAAGAATCAGGACATTGTTGAGGAAGAGAAAAAGAAAGTAGATATGTCCAATCAGCTATGAAGACATTATAGAGCTATATTAAGATGGTGGTATTGGTATGAAGATAGAAAAACTAACCAATGGAAGGAATAGGAACACGGAAGCTTACTTTGCTCAAGCTGTTGCATACAAAATTGGGGAAAAAAGAACCACTAAATAATAGTGCTAGGACAATTAGTAATTTATATTTTTAAAATGATAATTGTATCCTTTCCCACACAATATTAAAAATCAATTTTACTTGCCTTAAATAATTGCATATATCATGTAAAAGTATAAAATTTTTAATAGAAGAATAATTTATGACATCAAGTTTCATTAAATGTTTTGAAAGCAATTCAAAAAAAGAAAATTTGGTAATTTAACTATGTTAATATTTAAAACTACTGTTTATCAAAATATATAACAAAATAAAGTGTAGAAAATATTTACAACACATATGATTAATACATCTGGAAATATTTTCCAGTACTTATAAAACACCTAGATTTTAATTGGATTTTTCATGCTTATCAAAACTTCAGGTTGGCAATTTTATGTGTCTCTAATTTTTAAAAAATCGATGCAGCATTTAAAATGCAAAGATGCTTCTGAATAGGGGTGGTTATGAAAAGGAGTCACTGGCTAAATGATTAGCAATCACTGCAAAAATCAAAACTAGGAGCAGACCTTGAGAATACCAACAGTAAGAGGCATTCATGGACAAGGTATTTGACAGGGTCTAGGCAAAAAACAGATGGCATAGACAAAAAGGGTAATTGAAGAGAGTTTAATGAAAGGACCATTACCAAAGGTGTGGGCAAGCCTAGGGAAACCAACAAGCAGAAAGCTCTTACCACCCATAGTCCTGACGGGGCAAGGTGAGGGGACAACTACCTGACCTTACGGAAAGAGCCTAATTGGATTGATGGCTTTTATAGAAAAACAGCTATTCCAAAATTATGTCCTGGCAAGGTGCGAACCAAGGAATAATACCTTTTCGTTCTGTCCTTTACTCTCATGCTGATGTCTTCTATTGGCTAAACTCAACTAAAAGATAGCAAAGAAGACGAATTTATTATTACATAGATGTCAGTCCCACTTCCTCTTCCTCCAACAAGAGGAAACAAAGAATGTCTATCAAAGGAGGCAATATACAGGGATAACTGGATACCTCAAGCACCCAAGGACACAGTAGCAATTGTAGTAAAGATCTTCATAACACCTTACTTAAATATAACACTTCATAGCCTAGAAAGAAGCTGCATATTCATGATATAATATGTCTTTCAAATATCTACTAAGGGAATTATTAATGTGTCCATTTTACAAAATGAAAATTAAAGCTCAGACTTTTTAGGACTTGGCTATGGTCACATAAATAATAAATGAGGAGCTCTCAATTCAAAATAGCATGTGGTTTTCTTGAAACATAATCAGATATGATATTCAGATTAGGGAAGACAAATTTTATGTAATGAATTCCTTTAATCATTTTCTCCTTTTCCTCACCCCAAAACATACACTTTTTGAGTCACTTTGGGTAGATTGGGGTTTGTTGGCTTTGTGACAAGAGACGAGAAAAAGTTTTGGAATGAGAGATCTGAGTATGATCACTGGGTGTACATAGTAGATTTGAATGACTTTTTGCAAGTCACTTATCCTCATAATGTTTCTTGCTTCAGCAATTATCTCCTTTCTCTTTTGCTTCTTTTATGTATAAAGATATGGCTAAGAACATGTTCTTCAGTCAAATATTCCAGTAGAAATCTTGACTCTACCATTTTATTATCTGTATAAATTTGGAAAGTAATTCATCTCTGTCTCTCGATTTTATCTATATACCAGAGTACATTAAAGCACCTTCTTCAAAGAGATGTTGTGAGTATAAATTTAGTTAATTAATTTAAAGTCTTTAGAGATATACCTGGCATATTATAAGCCATCATTGTTATTGTCTCATCATTATCATCTCTATTATTGCTATGCAAAGATATTCCTATCACTGTACTCTAATCTAAGAGCATTAAAAACTTTCTTTCATGGACATGAAATTTCTCTCCAGCTACTACCTAACTCATTTTTTTTCCAAGCAAAGAAAATATGTCTACTTCTGTGAAATTATTCTCAACAATTTTAACCATGTTTCTTAAAAGTTAGCCATGACCTCTATGTCACTAATTCTCATGATACTTTTTCTGTCCTCATCTTTTGGAACCTTCCAACAGAAACTGATTCACTCGAACTCTTCTTTCTTTTTGAGTTACTCTCTTTAAATATCTATATTACTCTACTCTCCTTTTATTCTCCAGGCCTGAATCAAATGTAACTTTCTGACCACACTAATCAAAATTGCCCCAGTCATTCTACAACTTTACACTATTATTTTCCTAATAATATTTATGATAAATTACCTTAATTCTTTTTATTTAGCCCTACTAGAATATAAGATCCATATGTATAAAATGTCATCTATATTGCTGTTTCTCTAATGTCTAGAACAGTACCTAGCATATCATAGGCATATATATGTTAAATTGATAAATGAAATGACATAACATATAAACAGGTGTCTGGTACAAAGTAGATGCTGAATAAATATAGCTCTTTATTCTCTTAGTTGATACACATCAGAGGAAAAGTTAAAGATGATTTATTTAGTTAAATGATCCTATTAGTGTTATGACTGAAATACCAAACATAACTCCTAAAATAAACATGGACCAACATTTTCCCTACTCTGAACTCTCATCATTTTGGGTTCTTCTCTTTTGCTAATCACTAGGAAAATGCTTTCCTGATAGGGCTAATAGCTCTTTCTTAGAGAATTTTCTCAGCAAAATACTTGATTCCTCCTTTAGTCTCTCCCCTCCCAGAGATACTATGCCTAGAAACAATACTCCTTCACCCACGCAGACGTGCTAATAACTTAGGCCCATTCTGCCAAATATCCCCCTCCCCATGATATTTTTTTCAAAGAACCCGTTGTTCTCCCACTAGCCTCATTTCTTTTAGGCATGTTCTATGAACCTCTTACATATGTTCATAGATATAAAAACCACAATAATAGACAGGGCTAAAATTTGCTTCCACAGAATTCTGAAGACTCATGCAATTCATGAGTATGGCATGATATGAGTTCCAAAGAACATTCTGTGATAGGTAAAAAAATTCTCAGACCACCTGTAGTAGTTAGGTTTGTCTAGCCAGAGCACACCAAAGCAGAAGTGTTGCTTAACTCCTACACTTCTGGTCTATAAGACTCTCATATCTGACCCAGTCAACAATAGTCTCATAGAAGCATGCCTCAATACTTCAAATTTTAGTCAATACATAACACATGCAATTATTTTTATGAAAAATATGTAAAATTGTTTTCAAAGATTGAGTTAAACATTTATTTGAACTAACTGATAAATTCAGAAAGAGCTGACAATCAGTTGGCCTGAACTGTATGTTTATACAAAAGCATATAATTTTCAAATCACTTCTACATACATTATTTCAGTTAATTTATAGAATTATGTTAAAGTTAGATCTGCCAAAAGCTATTATCACTAAAAATGACCTAGGTTGTCATCTAGTCCAATTTCTTCATTCCTATAATTAGGATGATTGTAATGACATAGAACTAGTGATTTGAATTATCTTATGCCTCTTTCAGGAAAATTAATATATTTTTAAAATTAACTTTCAAATTGACTTTGACTAGCCAGTATTCTTCTGTCTTAGTAATATTGCAATCCATGTCAGTCATTTGAGATAAATGGTATTCTATCCTATTTGGAGGTGGATTTTAAAATTATATTCTCAGAATATTGTTTAAATTAAGTATGATAAAATGTAAATTAGAAATCTTAAAAGATGAAGATGCAGTAACACATTGGCAGTTGTCATCCATGTAATATCCTCATTTGAAGACCTGGCAAATGCACAAAACCTGTACCATATTCTACAAAGCTTGATATGTGCAAAAACGACAAATTTACCAGTGTAAGTTATGAGTACCATTTTTGGGATTGTATTCAATTCCTTTTTATTTCAATTTTCTCTCCAGATACAACTTTGGAAACTTCAGAAGGTATTCACGACCAATCTGTTTTCCCCTTTAATTTCTAACATGGTGTGTAGGATCTGTTCAGAAGACACAAATAGTTAAGAACATAAAAGAAGTTTTGTCACTGTTTTTATCCAAGGACGTCTCCATAAAAGTAGAAAGTTTAGCTTCACCTAGCAGTTTGTACCAGGATAGTAATTCAATAATACTACAATACTATGGCAAATTAGCATTACCTGTCTCTCTGCCACATCCTTACTCTAAATCTCTGAATGCTAAACAGACCTAATGAACCCTTAAAGGAAGAACAAGGTTAAAATGTATGTGTTTATTGTATTTTTTTCTATGATTGTTTTCATGGGGTACATTGCTAGGGGAACATTTTATATTTTAAGCAACTTCCAGGAAATTATTCATTTATTGAACCATGAATGTTAACATTGCAAGAGGCCTCAAGAAAGCATCTGCTCCACTTGACTGTTCTCAGGGAGGTAATAAATTATAATCCCTACTCTACAGATGAAGTAGTTGAGCTCAAGTACTTTGATGAAAATCACACGGTTAGTTCAACTAGAAACAGGTACTTCTCCTGCTACAGCACTTAGTATATTGCTATAATTGTCTATTTAGTTCTTCTTCTTTGTTGGTCCCCCTCATAATATTCTAAGCACAAAGGAGTACACATAAAGAAATCACATATATTTTTATCACTTAGCCCCTTGTATTCTGCTTGGCATATAGTAGAAGTTCAATAAATGCTATTGAAAAAAGTAATAAACAATATAATGATATTTCCAGAATTTGCTATAAAATGTTATTCACATGTACGTATTTATTTTAGTTGGATATTGTGACTGATTCACCCTATTTGCATTTAGTAGAATTACAAGAGGGGTTCGTGCTGTGTTGTTTTTTTTTAATACTAAATTTGTTATTTTTTTTCAGTTCTTCAAATATAAAATGGAGCATGAGAAATGAAACAAAATTAAGTATCAATACGTAGAGTATTATATATTCTTTACTGGAGCCCAAATGAAGTGTTATAATTTGGGGTTGTAAATACCCCTTAAGAATAAGAGTCTAGCAAAACATTTTATATCCTCTTCAGAAAATATTTCCCTTTCTCTCACCAGAAGAGTTTCTTTCTGAGCAAGAGCATTCAATATAATTCACATTGAAAATTAACTTCAAAAGTATCATGCTTTCCTACCATCATCATTATTAAAGGCCTCCAGGTGCTCAGTCCTCAACCTCTTTCAGGTAGGATATTGTTCAGGTCTTTTTGAGAGATTTAGGAACAGAGAACCAATAAATCCATCTATAACCTCAAAGACCTATCTGTCAGGTGCAGACTGGCAGGTCTTTGTTTTGTTTTGCTTTGCTTTGCTTTATCCTGAGGGCACTAATGGCTGCTAATAATTGGTACATAAAGATAATCAAAGAAAAGACACAAACAGAATTATGTATTAGATAATACCATCAGATCACCCTAAGCATCATTTTTTCCTCTTTTCTCACTAACATGCTTAGGTTTACATAATGTTTCTTTCAAATACAAATGTCAGAAAATAGCAGCCCAAATTCATATCATTTAGTATTCAGGTGGTCACTCATTCTGCCAGAGAAGAATGGAAACAATTTATTAAATGAATAACTTTCTTGTAGAAAATGCTTATTCTTTTAACATATACTTATTTACCAGAGCCCTATTATTACATGAAACATTTCTTAGGCTGTGAATAATCATTTATCAGATCAACTTTGTGGTGATTTTATCTTTCAGTGAACTGGAAATTCATTCGCATTCACAAATTCGTTGTTCTGTCAGATATATTCATTCTAAAAAATAAAAGGAGAAGAAGAAATGAGAAGTGGGAGAAAAGAGAGAGACATGTCATTTTCTGACACATTTCATTCTGATACACAGATAATCTATTTATTCTTATATCTCTTTCTCTATTGCATAATCCAGAAAATGAGCTTTCCATTTTATTCTATTCTTATGATAAAAAATGCCCGGGCTTCAGTTGTGGCTGGTACCTTGAAACTAGTAGAGGAAAGAAAAATGAGTAGCTTTTAGATTGAAGGCAGTATACAAAGTTTATATAACTGTCTGTAAAATCACTTAAAATTGCTCCATAATTTAGTCTTCTTGAAAAATCTGAGGAAAAATACTGGAAAAGAATAATTAAGTTTGATGATATTTGATTTTATTTACATTAGCAGTTTTTTCCCTTAATTCAAATAAGCATGTAAACATTGTGGACCAACTTATCTCTGTATTTCTACTATGCTATTATACTTTTTAAAGCAAAAAATTAGCTGATCTGAGTGTGCCATCCTATTGCAAAAGGCTAAAGCAAACTTTACCTAAAGAGATTTGTCTCTTTTCTAAAGACCATCTTAGTGCTTTCAGTGGAGTAGGACCATTTTCTTCTTTGTCTTACTTTGTGGTTTGTTACTGTGGGGACACAGGACCTGGGCTCCCCCTAAGTCTTCAGCATGTAGTCACGTGTGTGACCTAGACATAAGTTAAGGGTTAACAATCCTCCCCGGATAGGAAATGATGTATGGATGGTATCGTAAACCATATCTCCTCAGAGCAGTAAAACTTCATTCCTGTGATAACATCACCAGACTCCTTATGTGCCCTCAGGGGACCCTAGCTGGAAGTCTGTTCTCATACTCTATGGAATGTCTTTTTTCTGAAACCCCTTGTGTCACCCCTCATTTTCCTGTCTCTTTGTAGAGTGCTATCTTCATTCTCCATGTGGCCACCACTGGAGACTCTCACCTGTTTGTAAGTCCAAATAAAGCTTATGTCTCACTCAGTGCCAGGTGTGTTCTTTAGTCTCACAGCCATCCCAACTCCTTTAGGTTGAGATAGTTACTGAGGCCAAGAGAGAGCAATCCAACTCCATGAGTAAAGTTAATCTTTACATTTCTTGGCATCTCTCTTGGACAGGTCACTATCAATCCCAATGTCCAAATCTGTGCAAGGTGGCTGAATGCTTGTCCTTCAGGTAAATTACCTTTATTTTGTCATTAGAACCTGTATCTCAGGCTACATCTGAGCTGCCCAGGCATAAAATTCTGACTCTGAAACAGATATGAAGGTTTGTGGCCTATGATGAATCCTACCTAGTACAAAATTTCTAGTTAAGAGAGATGCTTTATTCCACAGAATGATTACTTTCTTGGGACATTCGATTGTGAGACATACAAAGAGACATATACAGTAAAGTAGTTTAATAGCCAAGAGATATTTGGAGTAAGTAAAACCAATTTGTATGCTTTCTGACTGCAGTTTATAGTGTACTCTGATCCAAATTTTATTGAGTAATAAAGAAATCAATTTTCTCTCTTAAGAAATACAGAACCAGTCATGGTCTAGGGGCAACATTTCAAGGCTCCAGTTCCTCTTCCCTGTGGATCATGCACTATAACTAGATTTATTCTCAGTATAGAAGCAAAATAACCTCAGTGGTTTAATAAGTAAATCCAGTTCCAACAGCACCTGGAAAACAAAGAAAACCCCAGCTTTTTTCTGGATATCTTATGTTCAGGGCAATAAATCCTTTCCAGAATCCCTCGAGAAGACTTTCCCTCTTGCCTCACTGGCCAGTATTTGCTCAAGTAACCACCATAATCCAATCATTAGCAAAGGGACTGATATTATTATGATTTATCTAGATTAGAAGAGTTATTTGGAGATGACACAGTTTGGGAGAATCAACTCCAAAGAAGAGTAAATGCTAAATTAAGCAAAGATAGAGATAAAATAGAAATAGAAGAAAAGAATCAAGCTGAGTTAGGGTAGCAGCAAAAAATAAAAGTTGTTTTAGCTTGAAAATCTCTCAGCTCTTGCTGAGGTTATATTATATATTTTGAGCCTCTTTACTTCCTGGTGTATCCTTGCAACACAACTTCACAGATTGAATTAAATTTAGCATGTCCCTACCAACTCTTGAAGATGCTAGAACAGCATATTGGTTACTAGGCAACATTCCAAACTTTTCTCTTTCTTATTTTCTTACTCCTTAGTTATTCTCTTAGTTTGCTATTACTTCCATCAATTCAGTCAATGCTGCAAATGGAAATGAATCATTGTTCCAATTATGATGTAATCATTGTTGGTCATTTACCAATAGTTTTCTATTGATATGAATACCACAAGCAATCTCATAAGGGGATAGCTTTCACCTGTGTCTACAATACCGTTGGCCAACTCAGTGAACTGCATGCAACTCTTTGCTTCATCTTTAAGAAATAGTATGAATTTTCTATTGCTGTGGAACAAATTGCCACAAATTTAGCATTTTACAATAACACAAATGTAAAATCTTAGAATTTCCATGGGACAAGCATCCAGACACAGGTTAGGTAGGTCTTCTGCTCAGGGTCTCATAAGGCTGTAACTAAAGTGTTGACTAGGGCTGGGGTCTTGCTTGAGGCTCAGGGTACCATTCCAAGCTAATGTAAACTTTAGAAAAATTAATTTCCTTGCAGTCCTAGAATTCATGAAAGTAGCAGAAACATTTTTCTGACTGCAGGAAAAGCCCAGTCCCTTTGAGAAGTTTACATAATTTCTCAAATCATGTAAACCAAACCAAGACAATCTCCCACTTGATTGATTCAAAGAAAACTGATTTTGGACCAAATCATGGGAATGATATTCCATCAAATCCAGTGGTCATGCTGACATTCAAAGGGAAGGGTTTTTCTAAGGTGTGTATACTAGGGGTAGGAACCTTGGAGGTAATCTTAGAATTCTACCTCCCACAAAAGAAATCTTTAGTTTTCACTTTACATTCTTTATGGTAGGCTGTTAGAATAAAAAGATAAATGAGATTTTATCTCTACTCATAGAGTTTATACTAATGTGGAAGACACATATGTAAAGAGATTAAATTAAGACAATGGAGTGTTATGAAAATAATAATCATAGAATGCAAAAGATCAGCAAAGGTATGTTAAGACTTTATTAAAAAGTGCTTGCTTCGGCAGCACATATACTAAAATTGGAACGATACAGAGAAGATTAGCATGGCCCTGGCTCCAGGATGACGCAAATTCGTGAAGCGTTCCATATTAAAAAAAAAAAAAAAAAAAAAAAAAAAAAAAAA
>JAQZBX010003126.1:0-61310 GCA_029593785.1 Cabassous unicinctus
TCTTTATAAAATCTTTTCATCATTTTTCAAAGCAATTTCTGTTATAATAATGGTTGTCTGTGACACTTGTTGCAACTATTTTTCCAGTGTGTTTCATGACTACTTGTAGTTGAATGCATCATTTTTGTCTTTTTATACCACTTTCTTTTGCGTAACTCCAGTGGTATTCTATTCCATTGAGAGATTAGATTCATATTTATTACTACAGTTTTTGTTTTGTAGTAATTTACAGTTTATTTTAATATTTTAAATCACATGAGCCCCTTTTTAATTTTATTTGTATTTTCAGACTAGCTTGTGTAGAAGACTTACTTTGTTTTGAAAAATGTTTATCAGTTATTTATAAAAGTTTATTGCTTCTAAGAAACTATACATAGTATTTTGTATATACTTTAAAATCAGAGCCTTTTGAGGATTAGTCCATACTTGTGAAATTATCTGTGTTCATTGGTATTATTAGTATTTTATAAACTGACATTTTTTTGAAATTATTTATCATCTAATATTTTGTCTGTTGTACTGATTTCTATTTCAAATGTTTTTCTTTTATAATTAGCTGTTTTTCTAGTTTCTTGAGGTGATTACTTTGTTCACTTATTTTTCTCTCTTATTTCAGTTGTTTGCTCAATTCGTGTTATACAAGCAATATTTCAAGGATAAAAATATTGATATATGTTTTCACCTTTTTGTTCTTTTACCAGTAATTTGGAAACATGAGTAATTTAGCTTAGGTTAAAAAAATTTACATAGGTTAAAATATACTTCAATTCCTCTGTCTTTTGCTCTTTTCCCTTTATTACATAAATAGTAAAGTTAGGCTCAGTAAGACTAAGTCCCATACACAGCATCACATAGCTACTTTTAGTCAGTGAAAACAGAATACAAAAATAGTCTAAATACTCTGTCTATTCTAAAGAACACACATGTCCAATAAATCCTGGTGCTTTTGTTTTCTTGCCTAAGAAGTGCCTCTTTGCTTTTTAAAATAGATCCAGAGAATGTTTCATAAATTCCTTAAATTGACTTTTTATTTGCAAAATTTCTGAAATCAGCATATGACAGAAGTTTCCCAAATAGTGAATTCCAGAGTATCAAATAAATTTACATTGCATCATGCTGCATGTTTTATCCTCTTCCTGATAGTTTTCTTTTAGAGGAAGTCAATAAAGAATTTATGATTTTCTTATTCAATTGTTAGTCAATGTTGCATGAGCTCACAAATCTATCAGAATGTATCTTACTGCAGCTTCAAATAGTCACTTAATTATTTTGATTTGGAAATATGACTAAATCATCCCTAATTTCAAATTAAACTCACCTGATGTTTTATACACCCTGAAACAAGTAAAAATATCCAGTAAAATAAACTTACTTAGCAACTTAGCCTTAACAGCATGAGTGACGATAGAAGAGCCACAAGAGAACAGACTCTCATGAATTTAAGTCTCTAATCCTTGCAGACTCATTTTTTATTCTTTTCTCATTTATTAGAGAAGATGAGGATTTACAGAACAATCATGCATGAAATACAGAATTCTCTTTTACCACCCTATTATTAGTACCTTTCACTGGTGTAGAACAGTTGCTACAATAAATGACAGCACATTTTTATAATTGTATTATGAACTATAGTGCATGATTTAACTTAGTGTTCATTGTTTGCCTAGTCTAGTTCCAGGGATTTCTTTTGTTAATTTTTATTCTGTAAGACAGGCTCTTTTTTATTCATGTTTTTCATGGGAGAACATACTATGGCAGTGACTAGAAGACCATTCAGTCATATATTATTTCAGGAAAGGTGTCTGGAATGTCAAAAGTCATAAAACTGTTGTGTAGAAGTGGCCTATGTATTCAACATGTGACTCAAAATTTACACAACATTAAGTTTAGGATTTACCTGGTCAGCATTTCTGACAAACATACAGAAAACATTTTATCTGACAGATTAATTATTCTCTTGATCAAAATTTATCTAATGCCATTGTAATCCTTGTGTCATTTGCAGATAAATCAATTATCCAAATGAAAAGCTTGATTCATGGGGCAATGAACAATGTGACAGAATTCATCCTGCTCAGTCTGACACACAACCAAGACATGCAGAAAGGCTTCTTTGCTGTGTTTACACTCATCTACTGTCTCACCCTTGTGGGCAACCTACTCATTGTAGTGACCATTGCCATCAGCTCAGCACTCAGTATCCCCATGTATTTTTTTCTGTCATTTTTGTCCTTCATAGATGGCACCTTTTCTTCTATCACAGCCCCCAAAATGATATTTGACTTACTTGATGAAAAGAAAACTATCTCCTTCAGTGGGTGCATGTCTCAGCTCTTTTTGGAGCATTTAATCAGTGGAGTTGAGGTCATCCTGCTCACAGTGATGGCCTATGACCACTATGTGGCCATCTGCAGACCCCTGCACTACCTGATCACAATGAACTGGTGGGTGTGTGACCTTCTGGTGGCTGTGTCCTGGGCTGGGGGATTTCCTCATGCCCTGATTCAAATCCTTTTTATGGTATGGTTACCCTTCTGTGGCCCCAATGCCATTGACCATTTCTTCTCTGATTTTACCCTTTCCTGAAACTCTCCTTCACTGATACTCTCACCCTAGAAATCTTTGTTGCTGCCAACACGGAGTTTATGTGTGTACTCATTCTGTCCATTCTTATAACCTCCTATGTCCTCATCCTTTGCACCCTCAGAACTCACAGCTCTGAAGAATATCAGAAAGCTCTCCCCACCTGCACCGCACATATTACTGTGTTCATCTTACTCCTTGTGCCCTGCATATTTATATAGCCTCGGCTCACGGGCACCTTTCCCATTGATAAAGCAGTATCTCTATTTTATACTACAATAAAACCCATGTTAAAACTTTTAATCTACACACTCAGAAATGCGGAGGTGAAAAATGCAATGAGGAAGCTCTGGAGTCAAAGAGTGAGTTTTTTATTCTTTTACCGGTAATTTGGAAGTGTGTGAATAGATAAGATACAATAAAATCTATTCACATTTTTAGAACAATTGTGTCTAAAGCAAAATGCATTACCTTGTATTCAGAATTTGTAGGTTAAGTACATATTATCTCCCTGTTATCTGAAATCTTTCATGGTTCCTCTTTCATAAATGGTGACTCTTGTCTAATCCAATTAGAAAATTCATTGCATGTAAAAATTAACAATCAATGGGATTCGGTTAATATAAATGAAATTTTCACAATGTTTGGAAAATATATGGCATTATATATTCTATACAAAAATTATCTGCAAATCTTCAGGTGAAGCTTATGTAACCAATAGCCCAAATACTTTAAATATACAAAAAGTTTTATTGTTAGAATTTTATTAAAAATACATTGTGTTAATCCTAACTTCTGTCATCAATGCAGTCATTTTTTGTGTGGGAAATAAGTAATATGAAGTAATTAATAGGTTCGGAGGAAAAAGAGAAAATCATTAAGGCAGGAGGCATCCCATAATTAATGCTGCTGCTTTGTACCATCCACTAAGCACCAATTACATAGTAACCTGGGCTTTCCTAAGACAAATTATTTTCTCTGCCTAAAGCCAAGAAGGGATATTGCATTATGTCAGGTACAGCCATAGAGCACCCTTGTACTTGATATTTCCAGGTAGAATACATATGTGAGCAATTTTTCTGTCAGAGGAATCCCCACAAACTTCACCTTCAAAACAGCTTTTATTGAATAGATTACAGCTTTAGATAACAGGATTAAAAATAGAGTGTTTATGAAATCTGAGTAATCATGGCAGAAAGTCTGCACATTTGGATTTGAATACAGAATTGTAGAACAACTGCCTACCAATGAAATAGTCATTTGAGATGTGGTCACTTACAGGACAATTCTGAGAGAATGAATCTGGATAAAAGAAGGGGATTCAGATTGTCCAAGACAGATATCCTGACTAACTTTGATATTGCATTTCTATGTTTGTAAGGACTGAATTAACACAAATTACTTCTCAGCCACTCTTATATCTCTTGTTTTATATATAATGCATGGATATTAATATGCAGCAGTTTGCAAAAAATTCATTCTGAATTGGAATACACTTTTTCTTAATTGTGACCAAAACATTTGCTCATCATCAAATATACATATGCTCCAAGCCCTTATCCATGTTTTCATCCCCCTTTTGTTTAGAAGGGCCATGTGACTAGCTTGCAGCTATGATGTGTGTCACATACCAGATGAAACCTACAAGAGCCAGTGTGCTAGGATGCAGCTTCTATTTTCCCTTCTGCAGCAAGCCTAGAAGAAATGCAATGCAACAGTAAGGCTATACAAAGGAAGCTACCTGGACTACTGAGTAACTACATGGATGACAAATGCCCTACATGATCCCCAAATCCTCTGTGGATTTTGCCTGTACAGAAAATAAAATTGCATATATTAAGCCATGGAGATTTCAGGGTTCATTTTTTACCACATCAAAACACATTTTATCCTTAGTAATGCGCTAACTTCATAATTACAAAGATTTAGGTGTTAAGTAGAGGACTCATAAACATTACTTTTGCAATCTTCTAGGTTCTCAAATAATGTAAAATGTATCGATAGCAATCCTTCCGAATCAAATCAGATTAAGCCTCTTTCTGCTTCAGTGTAACACATTCACAACTGAAGTATATAAACCATTAATTTATACACCTCATCTGTTCCCTTTTCCTAAGATTTAAGGCAACACAGAAAAAAATTATGCAATCAAACACTGGAGTGTGCCAAGAACAATGATGAATTCCAGCAATTGTGAGCTTTTCAATGCTTCTTGAGGAAATCTTCTTGCTAGTTTTCCTTTTTGAGTGAACAAGTCTTTCTCATATGGATAAACTTCCTGGATCATCATTTTGGATTGTTTCAGTACCCCATGATCAGCATCTAAAATCTTTGTAGAATGTCTAGAAAGGTGGGATGAAGGCTGATTAAACCACCTGCTATTTTGTTACAGTTGTATCTTCATGGTTTGTACAATTTGAGGAAAGTTTCCCTCCAAATATTGCATGCCTCATAAGCATAACGATTAAACATGCTCTATCCTCAATTCAGCTCCATTTGGGTATTCCCTAAGGCTTCCATAAACGTCCTTTGTATATGTCCAGAGAGGAAGTATCAGTATTATTGGGACACTAAATCATACCCAAGTTCATCTACCTCAAGGCTATCTCTTGGTTCCATTTCTATATTTCTTAAATGCATACCCTCAGTTTTCACATACAGTGTGTTCTATGGAGCAAATGAATCTCTGACATACTTGGCAGCTAATAGTCATATGCTTCCCATTGTACAGACAGCTTAGCAACATATCATAGTGATTTGTGGCAGCACAGAAACCTTGCTTTTCAACATTCTATGCTCTGTAAGATTTTTCTAGTGGTTTTCGCAAGTCATATGAAAAATAAGCAGATTTAAATATAGCTCATAATCTATAAACTTATCTTTAATTAAGCCATAGCTTTCAATTCATAAATTGAGTCTTCAAGGCAATACATTTCTTTTCTCTAAATAAACCAAGTTGATATTTTCAGCAGAGCCTAGAAATCATCAGGGATCTAACTCCTTTTCTCTGGAGTAAACAGGTCTCCAGATTATTTTCAGAGTGAGCTTTAATCAACACCGTATCTGAGAGATGACTAAGAATACTATCTCTTTTTGTAAAATGGTAATAGAAATAGCATGACTGCATTCCTTCTTGGTATCATCATCCACATATGGGTGCCTTTCTCTTTGAGGTAATATCCACTGTTACTATTACTATTTTTAACCTATAACTTTATTTCCATCATTGTATTTTCCATCTCAACATGGCTGGATATAAGAACAACATTGTTAGTATAGTCTTTGGATACGTTTTCAAACAAATATCCTACAATTTGATGGGAAAAAATATCAGGCTTATCCTTGTCATTTTGTATTTGGACCACATTCACAGTTATCCTTAAAAGGATTACTTGAGGTAAAGTTATGACCCAAATTAAAATATCTTAGGAATAAATATTATCAAATTTAATTCCATGGAGATTATATTTTAGTTATCAGTACCACCTTCCTTGGGTATATGAAAATATAGTCCAATACTTATTATCACTGGATTAGGCAATGCAAAAGAACACTCATGCAAGGTGATAAAGATATAAAGTTGTGTAATTCCATCCACCTTCACCTCCTCATTTTATCCTATTGATCCTAAAAATATTTTCAATGGATTCATCACCTGCAAATATTTCATGAGTCTGGATATTTGAAAGAACTCACAAGACTCCAAGGAACATTATCAGGCAATGCTTTTATTTTAAGGCAAAAGATACTGTGCAATAAGAGAAACAGAGTATAAGTAAGCACTGGATTTCCAAGAGATATCCAGGCACAACCAGCCCTGGGTTCTTATTCACATTTAGGGAAGCTTTTTCTCCAGTTGATATCAAGAGGTTCAAGGCATATGTCCCCAAAGGGGTATTTGTGTCTCTCTGATCAAGTCACTTAAGTCAGATGAAAACTGTCTAAAATAAAAACTGGCCTTTGCATTTACCAAGGGATATTTTGACTTTAAACAGCACATCAAAATCCCACTGCCTTTTTCCTAGTCTATGGTCAAGACAAGGTGTTCTCAGTGCTTTATTTGAACTGTAAAATAACTCCATCAAGGGAAGCTGATGTGGTTCAAGCCGTTGAGGGCCTGCCTCCCACTTGGGAGGTCCTGGTTTGGTTCTTGGTGCCTCCTCTAAAGAAAAAACAAATATACAAGAAGCAGACAATTACTAAAAACAATGAGCAAACAGACATGGGAGTGATCTTGGGGAGGGGGGAATAACTGAATCCTATATCGAACACACTCTGAATACGGTCAAGACATTTTAATAAATCACTAATGAACATGCTTTCTCCTATATATTTTTTTCTATTTATAGAACAGAAAAATCGATAACTGTCAAGAAGCTAATAGTTTGTGACATCAAATAAGGTGCAGGTATCGCTTTTAAAAAGCATTTCAGTTTGCCAAATATTCCAGCATGAGCTTATTCCTAATCATGAACAATTTTGACAACCATTTTACCTCCTCTCACTATTTTAATTTTAACTAAATGGAAGATATGCATATATTGATTTATTCTATCAATTAATTGTTAACTAACACTTGTTCCTTCTCTGACCTTTTATATTTCATTGGATGAGCATCATGCAGTGGTTTTAATTTAATTTCCTAATACATTTAGTCATCAATATTAGTATTATATATTTTAATAAAATCTGTCAAATTGATCCTATGAGTTATAACAGCTTATATAAAATACATTAAGATTATTACAAAAAAGTCATTTGGAACTGCAATAGTATTTTGTCTTTTCAAACAAAACTGATTCTATCAAATTCATCATGGATTGTAGTATAATTCAAGTGTCAAGTCTCAGTCAATTCTGGATCTGAGTTTCTTGGTGCCTAGCAGTATGCCCTGTTTCATACTAAAAGACTGCACTGACGTGGGATCCCTAATTAACTTTACCTTTAATTAATGACCATCTTCCACTAACCAGTAAATTTCTAGTCAAATTTAATAGATTTCCAGTTCTGACCAACTGCACTATTGGGTACATATAGTTTTAGTTGATTATGGGACCTTGGCAGTTAGAGAGCACCTAAAAAATCCACTATATCTCTTCCTACCTTCCCCCAAGAATCAAAGGATTCCCATAAATTCATCACTGTACTTCTCCTGCCAAGATCATAAGCCATTGCCTTTGCGCTACTTATGAATCTATTTAAGGATCATAATTTGCAGCTCCTCTTGTATTAATGTGCATGACATTTTCCATCTTTGTTTCCTGGAATGCTGTATTGATATTGCTGAGATTGTTTTATCATTTTTCTAAAACTGTCATACCTGACCAGGTTGCTTGTGATCTTTCACTTCCACCTGCAAAATAGCATTCCTTCTAAGTGGTCAAAAAGTGTCAATAAGTCCTTTTCCTCAGTATGGCTCTCCTCAGAAAAGCTAATTATGCTTGAATTCCTAGAGCTGTGCAAACATGAGGGTCATCACAGGGTGTTTTGACCAATGATAATTTAGCCATTAAACATGTTGTTTCCTAATATGTATTGCTCAAGCGCAATTCAAATATTTATTTCAGACCCCAAGATGTTGAATTATCTAGGATAATGTCATATAGGTATTGTTTACCAACATTTACCTTGAGTTTGCCAAAAAGCTTTCCACGGTACACTCAGCAGACATTGGAGCTAAGTGTGTGAGTCCACTTAGTCAATCCCAAAATTAAATTGGTTTCTCTTTCTATGTATTCTTTATTTTGATTACTGATTTTTCACTTTGAGAGCAATAATCAAAGAAAAGAGTACATGGAAAGAGAAATCAATCTAATATGATTGATAAGCTTAAAATGATATGACAAGTCAGGGAGTTCATCCTTTGACTTCAACAGGTCTTGAAGGGTGAGGCTTCTGTGTAAGAATAGTTTCCCTCTTATGGATATCTATAAATATAACTTTAATACTGTTTTTCTCTTTTACCTCTATTTTAGTTTCCTAGGCTGGTTAAAACATATACCGTGAAATGATTCTGCTTGAATTAATTACCTTACAGATTTAATGCTGAGAAAATGTCCTAATCAAGGCATCATCGCTGTGATGCTTTCATCTAGAAGACCAGGTGCTGGTGATTCTTGGCTTCTCTGCCACATGGCAAGGCATTTGGCAGCATCTGCTGGTCTCTCCCTTCTTGTCTAAGTTTCATTGATTTCAAGTTCTTGCTTCCACGATTTTCTTTCTATCTGTATTCATTTCATTTATAAAGGACTCCAGTAATAGGATTAAGACCCATAGTAAAAGACGTCGGTCACACATCTTTTACTAGGTAGGTCAAAAGTCCTACTCAAACCACTACACCCGTTTATGAGGCACCAAAGTAATATTACATTTTTCTACTACATTATTAAATCACAGGCTTCCTTTTTTACCCTTTTTTATAACCTTTCTTATCAGAAGAAAAGTTACTTCTCCTTCTTACCATTTAAATGAATATTTACCCAGACACTTCACTGGACACTTCATCCAGGATGACTTTCATATTCCCATCACCTAAAGAACATTTTTCCAAAACATATTGGCTACAGCTAAAAGATGGGTAAAATCTATATCATATCAGTATTATTATCATTCATTTCCTGTGATACCATGTGAAACACTGCTCTGAATTCTCCCACTGAATAAATTATCTCTTCTCTCTTTTTCTGCTTCTACTTTCCAGATTGAGTGATGAACCAGAACACTTGAGCTATCGTCTGTAAACTATGCTGTTTGCTAGGTGTCCTTCAATAACTGATCATGTGGAAGTACTCATTCAGCTAGGGGTTAGGAAACTCCTCAGGGGAATCTAAAAGTAAGCACAAATGAACTGTGGCCACCTGTTTAAATATGCAATGGGTTCCCTCTTTTAAACGTACTTGATTTATCATTTCTATTTAATAAGATTAAGTAAGGAAATTTTACCATTCATTTTCCTATCACCTGGAATGATTATGATATAACCCAGGATATTTGGGAATTTCAGTTCTTAAAATAATATTACATCCTCCAGTAATAAAATGGTTTCACATAAAATTCAATAAAAATCTTGCAAGACCGTTTTAAATATTGTATACTATTTTAGCTGCGACAGTCCAAAAGTTCCCCATCCAAAAGCTCAGTGGTCTCGGCTGGGGACAATTCCAACATCCCTTGTGGAAAGCATTGTTCAGAAAAGAGAAAGTTTTCTTCATGAATCTCTTTTTAAGAACAGAGAAGCATATTCAGGGACTTCCATCCTTTTATTCTCTCTTATGTAATCAGCTATAACTGTATCACATGCCTATCCCTAGATCAATCACTGTAAATGTAAATAACATGAACATAATTAGTTTAGCCTATCATATCTAATTAGTTTAGATATGATATATTCATATCTATAGCCTGGTGTGGACACAAATTTACTCAAATACATGGCCACCTGATGCTAAAACAAAATTAGAACCTATTAGGAAGAATGAAGATGAGAAATTACTCTCCATAAGATATCTGTATATATATTTATATCTGTATAAATTACTCTCCATAAGATATCTGTATATATTACACATGCTGCTCTCCTGTACCCCTCCTACCCTTCCATCCCTTCCTCTCCCCTCTCTTCCCTTCTTTTCTCTTCCCATCTCTTCACCTCTTCCCCTTCTTCTTCTCTTCTTCTTGATCATTCTTCATTCTTCTCTCTCTCTCTCTCTCTCTCTCTCTCTCTCTCTTTCATTCTCTCTTACTCCTTAGCTTTTAGATTGCTCCCATGGGCATTTAAATGTAAAAAAGCTATTACCATCTTACAAAACATTCACTTCTACCCCATGTACTTTTTCAATTACTAATTTTATCCTCCAAACAATTCTATAAAATAATATCAGTATTTTTTGGAAGAAGGACTGTAGCACAGAAAAATTGACAAAACTTGCCCAAGATCAAGCAGATTGGTCAAGATTCAAAAATGTTAGCACAGTATAATAGCAGTGGAAATTTACCAGGCAAACATTTCTCTCAGTGTAAGTCAGAAATGTTTTCCAAGTCTTTTCTATGAATAATACAATAGCAAATGATTTCTCATGTCACCTTTTTGTATTCCTATGAATAGCCTCATTTTACTTGTACTGTCTTACAGGATCACATTATTTAACTGACATGCATAGATACATAAAGAAAGGAGAAATTGGGGAAACATATCTATAGTAATGTCTTTGCTACATTATTTCTCTAGTACCCTACCATTTCTTATTCATGTAGAGATGTCCCTGGTCCTAATTCTTTTACTTCTTCAGTCTTTCCTTCTAATCCACTGGAGCAGAATATTTCCTGAATCAAACCTGCTTCTATTGTCCATAAGGAGGTCCCCAGGATGGAGCCAAATTTAGGAAAGGTAGATCAATGTTTTCTTTTCTCTGTGCATCTCTTTCTTGGTCAGCTTCTGCACAAAGCAATGCCTGAGGAATACATGCTTTCTGCTCTTGGTGGAAGAATCAGAGCTCCTAAATCTGAGTTGCTCTGAGTCAGCAGCTACTCTTCCATCACATGCAGTAGATGAAACAAATCACAGACCAGTGTCTAATAAGAAACAAAAACACAGTGAAAAGAGTTGAGGTTTATCAAGAAATGATGCTGAATTTTGTCAAGTGCCTTTTCTTCCTTAATACTCTTATGGTTTCCCCGCTTGATTTGTCATAATGGATTTTTACATTAATTTGTTTTCTTGTGTGAACCACCCTTGGATACCAGGACTAAAACTCACTTAATCACGGTGTATAATTATTTTAATATGCAGGTGGATTCGATTTACTTCACTTTCTTGAAGTATTTTTCCCAAGTATTTTATTGAGAATTTATACATCTATATTCAGTAGTGAAATTGGTCTGTAATTTTCTTTCCTTGTAGTATCTTTACCTGCCTTTGGTATTAGGGTAATGAAGGCTCCATAAAATGAGTTAGGTAGTTATCCCTACTCTCCAATTTTTGGAAGAATTTGAGCAGGATTGGTTTTAATTCTTCTAGAAATGAAGTTCTTTAATTTGTTGGCTTATACATTTTCATAATATCTTCTTATGATTATTTTATTCCTGTGGGGTCCACAGAAATGCCTCCCCCTAATTTCTGACTTTGTTTATTTGCATCTTCTATAATTTTGTCTTTGATAGTCTAGCTAAGGAGTGGTTTGTTTTATTGATCTTCTCAAAGAACCAGTTTTTGTTCTTGTTGATTCTATTGTTTCTTTGGTTTGGTTTGGTTTGGTTTTCTTGTTTGTTTAGTTAATTTTGTTTTCAGGTTCAATTACTTCTGCTCTAATCTTTGTTATTTCTTTTCTTCTGCTGTTCTGGGATTAGTTTGCTGTTGTTTTTCCATTTATTCCAGGTGTTCAGTTTGGTCTTTGATTTTAGCTCTTTCTACCTTTTTAATGTAGCCATTTAGCACATAAATTTTATAAAGTTTTATAAATTTTTAAGTTACTGTTGTCATGGAATATCTTTTTCCAATCATTCACTTTCAGTCTATTTGTATCCTTTGATCTAGGGTGAGTCTCTTGTGTAAAGCATCCAGATGGCTCATACTTTTTATTCATTCTGTCAGTCTGGGTTTTTTGACTGGGAAATAGAATCCATTAACATTCACTCTTATTACTGTAAAATCATTACTTTATTCAACCATTTTGTTACTTGGCTTTCATATGTCACATTTTGTGTAACTTTTTTTTATCATTTTAATTACCCTTTCTGATAATCTTCCTTTCTACACTCTCCTCCAATCCTCTCTCTACTGTCTTTTTTTAATTCATTCTCCAGAACTTCCTTCAGTATTTCTTGTAAAGCTGTTTTTTTTCTTTACAAATTCTCTTGTTTTCTGTTTATCTGTAAATATTTTAAACTCCTTCTCATTACTGAAGGGCAATTTTGCCAGATGAAGAATTATTGCCTGGCAGTTTTTCTCTTTTAGTGTCTTAAAAATATCCTACCACTCTCTTCTCTCCTCCATGTTTTCTGATGAGCAACCCAAACTAACATTTATTGGACATCTCTTGTATGTAATGGATTTCTTTTCTTTTCTTGCTTTCTGTATTCTGTATTTTAAAAATATTTTTTAAAAGATACTTAGATTACATAAATGTTATATTAAAAAGTAGAGGGGATTCCCATATACCCTGATCCCTATACCTCTCAGATTTTCCCACATTAACAACATCCTTCATTAGTGTGGTACATTCAATAAAATTGATGAACACATTTTGGAGAATTGCCACTAAGCATGGATAATAGTTTACATTGCAGTTTACACTCTCTCCCCACAGTTTTGCAGGTTATGACGAGATATATAATGGTCTGTATCTGTTATTGCAGTGTCATTCAAGACGATTCCCAAGTCCCAAAAATGCCCCAATATTACACCTGTTTTTTCCTCTTCCTTTCCTCAGAACCTCCAGTGACCACTGCCTCCACATCATTCATATAAGTTCTTACATTATTAGAATAACAATAAGTCTATAGTAGAATACCAATAAGTCTACTTTAGACCATAGCTCATTCCCCAAACCTGAGCATTCTGGGATGGTGATGCTCACTCTACCTCTAATTGAGAGGGGACTTCAATCCCATAGGGCAGATGGATGGGACTCTCTTACTTGCAGCTGTAGACTCTCTCATTTCCTTATGATGTTTGTTGTTCATCATCATCCCCTTGTTAGTTGTTCTGGGTGAGTCCAATGATCTGGAGTGTAGGTAAAGCAACTCCAATGAGATTCAGGGCCCAGCTGGTAAAAGGACAGACCAAATATTTATGTCTCTTGCACATATACCTAACAACTCTAGTACTAGTTATAGGTTCAAATAGAAGGTTCAGAAAAGCCATGTGTAGGGAAACCACAACTGAGTCTATCTCTGTCACACTGGGGAGCATAAATTCCAAAGTAGGGCCCAGTGGCAAGATATCAAACTCCAGAGCTATCTGTCCTGACAACAGTATCTGGATGTGCCCAGAGCCCTCAGGAGCCCTGTTATTTGAGGTAGTATTTACTTTGGCAGCCAATGAGATCCTGCCGAGATGGGCATAAGTGTAACCTCTGGAATGACCTCCTGACTCACTTTTAAGGATCTTAGCCATATAAACTCATTTGTCTTTACCTTTTCCCCTTTTGGTCAAAGTCTTTCTCCAGTTGCATTGCTACTTGGTTCTTGGTAGCAATCCTTCAGTGCAAGGGAGTCTCATCCCTGGGTGTAATGTCCCATGCTGGGGGGAAAGGAAATGCATTTATGTGCTGACCTTGGCTTAGACAGAGGCCACATTTGAACAACAAGGAGGCTTTCAAGAGGTAACTCTTAGGCACCCTAAAATACTAGACTGAGTTTCAATTTCAAAAGTAAAGGTTCATAAGTACAGTCATCAATATCAAGGGCCCAACAATGGGCCATCCTCCTTCACTAGTCATTGCCTTATATGTATGCCCCAGGTGAACCTCCTCCCATGTAGCTCCCATCACTGACACCCTGCACCAATGATCCTCCCCTGTTAAAGTTGTAACCCTTCTGTGATTCAAAACTTCTTAAAAAATGAAGCCAACAAAATAACCAAATACAATTAATAAGAAAATGAAATAATAATGATTGTTTTAAAAATAAGAAATAAAATAAAAAATATTTTAAGAATTTTTTTAAAAGTTTCAAATAAAAAATAATGAAAAAATATTTAAGAAAAATTTTTTGGATATTATGTCTTTCATCACTGTAAGATCTGTTGTCTTGTATGTACAGTGACATTTTCTTCTGTTTATTCACCCAGTGTTTACTTTTTCATTTTGTCTTTAAAGAAGTTTTAGGTTACAAAAAACTCATGTACAGAATATAAGGGATTCCCATACACCCAAGTTCCTTCCCCTTTTCCCCTATTGATAACATTTTATATGTGGATGGTACATATTTACAACTGATGTACAAATATTGAAATGTAGCTATTAACCATCATCAATGGTTTACAATATGGTTTATATTTTGGAACATACACGTTTATAAATTTTGATGAAATTTAAAATGGCCTGTATCCATCATGGCAAGATCGTGTAGAACACTTCCATCACCCCCTAAATGTCCCATGGTCCATCTATTCTATTCCTTCCCCCACACCCCTTGGGACCACAGCTTCACTCCTTGAAGAACAAGATTCATAGTTACTACTTTCAACAACATTGAGGGCCTGACATAATGTCTGTCTTCCCTTACTAGGCACAGCCTATGCTCTCTAGAGACTCCAGCCCCTCTATTTGAGAACACAGCAGGACTCCCAGGATGGGAGTCGAACAACTTCCAGCTCATTATGTGAGTCTCCATCCATTGATAAAACACACAATGACAAGATGAACACTCACACTCTCCCTAGAAGCCTGCCCAGGTGCACCCTGTCCCAAATGCCCCCCACATCCAGCACCTTAAACCAGTAACCCTCCCATGCCTTATTGCCAAAAAACATTCCCAAAGTTGTAGCTTCAACCACATACCCGCAAATCCCCAGTGTCCATGTGCTCCCTCTCCCAACCCTCCTCCCAGTTCATGGACAGTCTAATCCACACTCCCCAGTACCACACAACCCAATAATATCATTACACCACTGTCATGGCCCTCCACTGCACAAATACAACTTCCACCTTATCATAGATTTTGCCCATATGGGTGTTGGCTCACAACCTTCTTTGGCATTTGGTATTCTGAATAGTATGGTCTCAGAATAGTCTATCTGAATTCATTCTGTTTGGAGTATTTTTCTCATTTTGTATATGGTTATTATGGTCTTCCATAAAATTTGGGAAAATTTTGGCCAGTGTTTCCTTGTACAATCTTTCTGCTCCTTTCCACTTCTCTTCTTCTGAAATGCCTGTGACACATATTTTGGTGCACTTCATGCTATCATCCAATTCCAAGACCTCTGCTTATTTTATCCAATCTTTTCTCCATTTGATCTTCTGTCTTTTTCAATTTCATCTGTTTTGTCTCCCAATTCACTTTTCTTTCTGCCATTTCAAATCTCTTGCTGTATGCCTCTAATGTATTTTTCATCTCATCCATTGTGTCTTTCCATTCCCATACATTTTCTTTTATTCTTCTTTGTGCCCACCCAGTGTTTTCTTAATATTCTTTATCTCTTTATCCATATTTTCCTTAGACTTCTTGAACTGATTTAGGAGATTTGTCTGAACATCATTATTAGATGTCTCAAATCCTGTGTTTCACTGGCATTTTGATCTGTCTCTTTGGCTGGGTTATATCTTCCTGTTTCTTAGTTTGGCTTATAATTTTTTGCTAATGTCTAGGCATCTGATTATAATGATGAGGTTACTTTGATAAGCAGTTTCTTTATCTTACCTAGGCCTTTAGTGGGTTGTTCTGTGTTACCATGCTTTTTTTGGGTTTTGGTTCAACTTATTCTACTGTTTTAAAATTTGTCTTGTTTAACTTATTAAAACAATGCCAGGGTCCCACTAATGGGGAGCAGACCAGTTTCCAAGTGCCTTGATGACAGTAGAGTCACCCAGTAGCCTTTTTCATTTTTATTCCCTGAGGTGCACTCTCTTGGCCTGCCACCAGATGGTGGTCTTCAGCAATCCTCACTGCTCAAGTTCCAGGAGGAAATATGTTCTCTGTAACCATGCTTGGGTGGGCACTGCTGAAGCAATTACTGGGAAAGATACTACTTGGGTGGGCTATTCTGATCCAAGCCTGATAATTCAAACTTTCTGACATTCTCCCCCTTGGCACAAATTCCATTTTCTCAAAGAAATTTCTGCTCCTTCTAAGTTGGCAGCAACGACTCTTGGTCAGTAATGAGGGTGTTTGAGAAAGCAGGCTATCCTTAGCACTCTGCTGTTCCTGGGTGGAGATAATAATGTGGATCCACCTTCCCAGGAAGTGTGGAAATGGTGGGATCCAGCAGATCAAATTTTCTGGCCAAAAGTGGTATCAGCATTTGGCTATTTCCCTCATTCTCCCCTTTCCTGGGGAAGTGGATCCCTGAAGCTCCCTCTGTCTGTAGCCACCCACCTGGACCAGAAGAACCAAAGCTCTCTGCTCCAAGGTGGGAGTTTGGATGCCAGCAGCAGCAGCTGCCCTGGTTGCTTACAGATCCTCAACACAGAGTCTCCTTCTCTTTGCACCTCTCTATTCTGGGTACTGCCAAGGCCTCCCCTAGTCTCCTGAGTCCTAGAACACTTGTTCCAGACAGATACTGCCTGCCTTCTAGCTCTTTTCCTGGGAGAGAAGTGAGCTCTGCAACTCTCTAAGACTCCATCTTCCTGGAAGTTCTGCATCACTGTTTTAATCAAAGGAAAAAAATCATCAGTAGCAGGGAAGGGATGAAAACCATTGTTCTGCAGTGATAAATGAGAACAACCTAATCATTGGAGCAATCCGAAATGAGGGAGAGTATTTTTTCATATTTTGGAACAAAGAGACCTTTCTAACCTTGGCAAATATCTCTTTCATTAGGGAAGCAGAAGTAATAATACATATAACAAGAACAGCCTATCTGACAAAAAACCAACAACAGCAAACTTTTAGTGGCATCCAGAAAGAGTTGTTCATTAAGTTAGAAAGCAGAGCCCCAATTAGAATGGTAAATTGATTTACACCACGCTGATGTAAACTTGTAATATTCAGAATCACATTGGTTTGATATAAAAAAAACCACAATATAATGTGATATCCCTTGCATAGTGGAACTCTAAAATAATACCCATACCACATACAGTCATGTGGATACTATTTCATTAATGCAATGTTAATACAATTTTTTATACACATAGAATTATTTGGTAATTTTGATTTTTGCCTCCAATATTAGCTAAGGTAACAAATGTTATTTTTAAATTCTACATGTGAGAATAACTTATTTTACCAATCCATTTATTTAAGTTTCCTAGATTGTTCAAGCAAATGCAAATGCCATGGTTTGGCTTAATCCATGGGAAATTATTTCTTTACATTTTGAGGTGAAAAGAAGGTCCAAATTAAGGCATCATCAAGGCAATTCTATCTCCCTGAAGACAGTTCTAAGACTGTCTGCCATGGATAGCATCTCAGATGGCAGGGCACATGTTTGCCTCTTCTCATCTCTCCCTTCTCTTCTGGGACCAGCTTCTTGCCTCCTGTGACTTTCTCTTTCTCATGTATGAATTCATTCCACCTATAAAGGACTACAGAATATGATTAATAACTATCCTGATTGGTATGGTTCAAAGACACCTTAAGTGAAGTATCCTCATGAAAATGTCCTACTTTCAATGGCTTCACAGCCAGGGGAATGGATTAGATTTAATAGCATGTTTTTCTAGTGTTCATAGAGGTTCAAACTACCACAACTTATTTTCCTTCTAAGATTTGGAGAGCTAATATTAAAATAGCATATTTTAACTTATGAGTATTTTGTTTGGTGCCATAGAGACTCAAGCATCTTTATCAACTTTCTAACAGCTGAAATGCTTTTCTAATAATATGTACAAGGTCTTTGCCTCAATTTTTATCTGTTTAGTTGAGGAAATATAATACCTACCATACTCTGAAATCTTTAACACTGACATATCTGCATCTGCCTACTCCTATGAAGGGCTGAGAAAAAACAGATTTATCAGCTAGTCCTGTGGCTAATCATTCCAATCTTGAGGATACAACATGCAGGGAGAAATAATCAGGTTTAAACTTTATTGCAACTATTCTAATGAGATTTCCTGATTGTGATTTCTAGTTTAAAGATAAGTGAAATTCTCATCTATGGAATGTATTTAGGAGTATATACCAGGCTTCTTTCTTTGGCTTAATGGAAAGATATTGGAATTAGCCAATACATGTATATGACATGCTGATACATGTCATTTCCAGCTATAAAATTACTGTAGTATAAAATGGAGATGATCCCTGATAAACAACTAACTCTTAGTAAGATAATGTCACTCATATATGATTGGGGACATCATTTGTTTATCCTTGTCCATGGTCCATACTTATATGGCAAGGAAAACCTGGACATCTGCACTGGAGATTGCAGACTTCAGGCTTTGCCTGTGTCTCAGAGTAGCCTGTATCCTTTTTATTTATTTATTTTATTTTATTTTAGCCTGTATCCTTTTAATGTCTAATAAAATTTGATATGGGCAAACATTTTCTGAGTCATTTTTTTTTTTTTTGAAAAAATGTCTGACTTTATTGCAAGAGTTCTTAAGAGAAAATGTAGGAAAAGTAATCTGTTCATTGCGTTTGGAAAAACATGGTTTAAAGACCAAAAGTTGGGCATGTCATATCTATCATACATGTTTATATGAAGTTGAGAATAAGTGTTCTGGTTTTAATTATATTTAGTAGGCCGGTAAGGCATAACAAAAAATTCATCCAGAATGAAGTTTCAGGGAAAACCAATATTTCCTACAATAAAGATAAAACTCACTGAGCAATTAAAATGCATAACACTGTTCTAAATATTATTTAACACAGACCTCCTCATAGTTTCACTATGTTAGTCATTTGGAATGCCCTAACTAAAAAGTCACTGGCAAAATACCATAAAAGATATATTTAAAATTTTATTTAGGCATTTAGCCAGGATAGCAGCAGAGTGGGGAGCTCCTGGAGTCGGCTCATGATGCAGGGCAGTTGGAGGACTACCTGGGGCACCTGTTTGGGGGCCCTGGAAGACTGGAGGAGTGCCTGCAACATCCTTGGGGGTGTGGAGGGGAGAGACTGCTCTTCTGCAGAGAGGATTCATGAATGGAGCCCTCCACATGGTGGAAGTCAGTGCCTGTGTCACAGTCCACCTCAGAAGCTGTTCCATGGCTAGATTTGGAGGCTCCATTTCCCAAAAAGTGGTGGGGGTGGACATGGTGTGGCACCAACTTCAGCTACCATTGGTGGATTCGGTGGGCTGAAGTATAATCCTGGGAACAACTAAACTTTGAGCCTTTCCAGGTCAGAAGGAGGCCAGTAGCAACCATTTTGACTCTGCTCCTGGCCTTAGGGGAAGTGGGGCTGATTGAAAATCACAGTGCTAGTAAGGACCCGCTTCTTTCCACCTAGGTCAGATTGGAGGTCTAGCCTAAACTCCAGCCCCACCTACAGCAGGGAGGAAGCTGGGGGGACCTGCACCATCTCTCTGGGAAACTGCAAGCCATCCAACAGAGGCCGGTGCCCATCCTACTCTAGTAGTGCAAGCCTCCTCAGGAACTACTCCATGGCTGGAGTTAGAAGCTCCATTTCCCATAAATAGTGGAGGAAGAGACAGTTGTCCACCAACCTCAGCTACTGATTAGTGGACTCGGCTGGCTAAAGTATAATCCTAGAAACAGCTTGGGTTTGAGCCTGTCCAAGTTGGATAGAGTCCAAGTAGCCACCATTTGACTCTGCCCTCAGCATGAGGAGAAGCCTGGCTCACTGAAAATCCAGTGAAGTTAGGGACTGGCTTCCTTCCACCAAGATCAGACTACAGTCCTAGCCTAGGCTCCAGCCCTACCTCCAGCAGAGAGGAAGCTGGTGGGACCAGCACCAGGCTATCCAGGCAACTGCAAATGCTCTCCACTGGCACAGACTGAAAAGTCAGTCACCTGGCTTTGCATGCACACACCCCAATAGGATAGGAGAGGTGCTGAGTATCCTCAGCCTCTCTGGGCAACAGCAGGAGTTTTCAGCCCATATGAACTAGTTTGTTGAGTGCCTTCGAGTCCAACTCCACCTCTGTCCCCCTATATGATAGGAGGGGGCTGGTGCTCCTGCAAACTCTCAGGGCAACTTCAGGTAATTTTGGCCTGCACAAACCTGACCTTGGTCACCTGTGGATCCACCTCTATCCCCAATAGGACAAGAGATGGACTGTTTTTGCCCAGGCTTTCTGGATAACTACAGGTGTTTTTGGCCCACACAGCCTGGACTGGTGGGTACGTGTGGCTCCACCCTCACCCCCCCCAATAGGAAAGGATGGGGCTGGTGTTTCCACAGCCTTTCTGGGCAATGGCAGAATTTTAGACTGCAGAGACTGGACTCTTGGATGCCTATGGATCCACCACACACACCCCTAATAGGATAGGTGGGATCTGGTGTCTCCACAACCTCTCCAGACAATGGCAAATAATTTTGGCCCACCCGGACTGAACTGTTGGATGCCTGTGGCTCCAACCCCATGCCTTAATAGGATAGGAGGAGGCTAGTATTTCCTGAGCATCTCTGGGCAATGGCCGGTATTCTTGGCCTAAAGGGACTGAACTGTTGGGTGCCCATAGAACTTCTCCTACCACCAAATAGTATAGGAGGGGCTGGGGCTTCCTCAGCCACTCTGGGCAACAGTGGGTACTTTTAGCATACAGAGACTGAACTGTTGGGTGTTGGTGGTTCTGTTGCCACTCCTAACGAGCAGAAAGGGCAGTACTCCCTCAGCTTCTCAGGGCAACTGCAGGGGTATTCAGCCCACACAGATTAGATTGTTGGGCGCTCCAGAGGGTCCATTCCCACCCCCAGCAGGGAGGGGATCTAGCACTAAATGAGTTTATATGAGCAACTGGCATCATTTTGGACCCACATGGCATAGATTGCTGCCTAAAACTATAGCTCCATCTTCACCCAAGGCAGGGTAGGAAGGGGTGTGAAGCTTTATCTGTCTCTAGAGCAACTACAGATTGTCTTATCTGCCCAACTTGGATTATTATACAGAGCTGCAGCTCTGTCCCTTCCCCTGACAGAGAAGAAAGGTGGGAGAAGCCTCATTAATTCTGGGGGCAATGTGGACAGCTTCAGCCTCCATAGCTTACAGCACCAACTACATGCTTGGCTCCTACTACACAACCAGCAAGGGAGAAAAGACAAGAAAGCCCTAAACTAAAGGGAGAAACCGCACCCAGAATAAACACATCTAGCAAGCCAGATGTGAAAACAACAACAAAATATTACCATCCATACTGAGACAGGAAGATATGGCCCAGTTAAGGAACAAGATAAGCCTGCAGATGACATAAAGGAGTTGAGACAACTAAACATAGATATTCAAACAAGTCTCATTAATAAGTTCAATGAGATAACTAAGGATATTAAGAAGATATTAGATGAGCACAAAGAAGAATTTGAAAGTATACATAGAAAAATAGCAGACCTTATGGGAATGAAAGGTGCAATAAATGAAATTAAATGTAAACTGGAGGCACATAACAGTAGATTTGAGGAAGGAAAAGAAAGGATTGGTGAGCTTAAAGACATGGCCTCGAAAAGGGATCATTCAAAAGAACAGATGAAGAAAAGAATGGAAACAATTGAATAGGGTCTCAGGGAACTAAATGACAGCAAGAGATATGCAAACATATGTGTCATGGGTGTTCCAGAAGGAGAAGAGAAGGAAAAAGTGGCAGAAGGAATATTTGAAGAAATAATGGTGGAAAATTTCCCAACCCTATAGAAGGACATAAATATCCATGTTCAAGAAACACAACGTTATAACATCTGAATAAATCCGAAAAGGCCAACTCCTGGATATACTAATCAGAATGTCAAATGCCAGAGGAAAATAGAGAATTCTGAGAGAAGCACAGAAAAGGAGTGCATAATATATAAGGGATACCCAATAAGATTATGTGCAGAATTCTCATCAGAAACCATGGAGTCAAGAAAGCAGTGGTATGATATATTTAAGATACTGCATGAGAAAAACTGCCAGCCAAGAATTTTATATCTGGCAAGATTATCTTTCAGAAATGAGGATAAGATTAGTATAGTCGCAGCTATACAGAAACTGTGAGAGTTTATAACAAAAATACCAGCTTTGCAGGAAATACTAAAGGGAGTATTACAGACTAAAAAGAAAAGACAGGAGATAGAGGGTTGGAAGAGAAACTAGAAATGATGAGTATATCAGTAACAGTAACTAAAAGTGTCAAAAATAAACTGACAGATAAAATGCAAAGATCAAATTGGATGAAATAAGAACTGCCTTTACAGTAATAACATTGAATGTTAATGGATTAAACTCCCCAATTAAAAGACACAGACTAGCAGAATAGATAAGAAAATATAAGCCATCTATATGCTGTCTGCCAGAAACTCACCTTAGACCCAAGGATACCAATAAATTGAAAGTGAAAGGTTGGAAAAAGATATTCCACACATTCAGTAACCAAAAACAAAGTTGGGGTAGCTATTCTTACATCAGATGATATAGAGTTTAAGAGCAAAACTATTATTAGAGACAAGGTAAGACATTACATATTAATAAAACCGATAATTCACCAGGAAGAAATAACAATCATAAATGTATATTCACTTAACCAGGATGCCCCAAGATACATGAGGCAAACACTTGCAAAACTGAAGGGAGAAATAGACATCTCTACAATAATAGTTGGAGACTTCAATACACCACTTTCTTCATTGGATAGAACATCTGGGCAGAGGATCAATAAAGAAACAGAGAGCTTGAATAACATGATAAATGGACTAAACTTAATAGACATATACAGAACATTGCACCCCCAAATAGCAGAACATACATTCTTTTCAAGTGCTCATGGATCTTTCTCCAGGATAGACCATACGTTAGATCACAAAGCAGATCTCAGTAAATTCACCAAAATTGAAATTATACAAAGCACTTTCTTTGATCATGATGGACTAAAGTTGGAAATCAACAAGTGAAAATGTAGACAATGTAGACAAAATGGAAAAATTCCTGGGAATATACAAACAATCTAAACTGACCCTAGAAGAAATAGAAGGCCTCAATAAACCAGTCACAAGTAAAGAGATTGAAACAGTCATCAAACAGCTACCCAAAATGAAAAGCCCAGGACAAATAAGACAGTTTCACAGGATAGTTCTACCAAGCATTCAAAGAAGATTTAATACCAATCTTACTCAAGCTCTTCCAAAAAATTGAACATGAAAGAATGCTACCAAACTCATTCTAAGAAGCTATTATCACCCTATTACCAAAGCCAGATGAAGATATTACAAAAAAAAAAAGAAAGAAATTTATCAACCCATTTTTCTAATGAATACAGATGCAAAAATCCTCAATAAAATACTTGCTAATTAAATCCAACAACATATTAAAAGAATTATTCATCATGATCAAGTGCGAAGAATTAAAACTTTCACTATTCACAGATGATATGATTGTATACCTAGAAAGTCCCAAAAAATCTACAACAAAGCTGCTAGAGCTAATAAATGATTTTAGTAGAGTGTCAGGATACATGATCACTATGCAAAAATCAGTGGTATTTTTATACACTAATAATGTGCAATCTGAGGAGGAAGTCAGGAAAAAAATTCCATTTACAATAGCAAATAAAGAATCAATTAATTAGGTATAAACTTAAACAAGGAAGAAAAGCACTTGTATTCAGAAAACTATAATGCATTGCTAAAAGAAATTAAAAAAACCTAAATAATTGGAAGGATATTCCATGCTCATGGATTGGAAAACTAAATATCATTAAGTCATCAATTTTCCCCAAATTGATATATTCAATGCAATCCCAATAAAAATTCTGCCAGCATTTTTTAAACAAATGGAAAACACAATTATCAAATTTATCAGGAAGGGTAAGAGGCCCCGAATAGCCAGAAACATCTTTAAAAGGTTATTAGGAGATAAGAGAAGAGTTGAGAAGAACTACTGATGCTTAATGTATGTAGAAGCTTTAATTAACTTGACTGTTAAAGTGTGGAAATGGATAGAGTTGGTGGTAACACATTATGTTGAGTAGCAACTGCTTTATAAAAGGGATTGCAGTGAAAATGATGGTGTGAGGAATTAAATGGCAAATTACAGAAAGCCAAAGAATAATCTAGGGACTGAAAAAGAGTGAACCCAGAGGTGGATGAGAATTGTGGTTGAGGGTACAAATGAAAGAGTGTCCTTCTGTGAGCTGGAGCAGATGCACATCACTATTGCAGGGTGGTGGGAATGTGGAGAAGCATGAGAAAGCTACAACTGGTGTGACCTATAGACTGTGGTTAACAGCAATACTATAATATTCTTGCATCAATGTCAAAGATGTACTGCGTTGATAATGAAGGGGTATGGAAAATGGTACCAAACACATGCTATAGACCATGGTTTGTGGTTAT
Source organism: Cabassous unicinctus (assembly GCA_029593785.1). NCBI lineage: Eukaryota > Metazoa > Chordata > Mammalia > Cingulata > Chlamyphoridae > Cabassous > Cabassous unicinctus. The sequence continues at coordinate 24,673 of JAQZBX010003126.1, forward strand.
AGTCTGATCACATTAACTCATAATCTGCAACAAATGTTCCACCACTGTGTGGTGTGTTGATGAAGAGGTGTTGTATGGGAATTCTACACATGTGTATGATTGTTTTGCAATTTCACAACCTCTGCAATAAAAAAATATATTTAAAAAAAAAGGGTGGGTGGGGGAAAAGGACAGCAAATGAAGATAAGGACTATAGTTAGTAGTAATATTTTGACAATGCTCTTGCAAATTTTGTAACCAATGTTTCACAACAATGCAAAGTGTTGGTTGAGGGGTGATGTATGAGACCCCTGTATAATGCTATGTATATTTTGTAAGTTCACAATATTTACTATACCCATTGTTTATTCATGTACAAATGATATACTTCAATAAAAGTGTATTTTTAAGAAAGTGGGTAAGGGTTATTTTTTGGAGGAATTGTGAGATGTTTGGTGGAAAAAGACTAAATTGCTTTGAAGAGACTCGATAGGCATATGGACTCTAAAGAGATTTTAATGAGGCCTTAGAAGTAAATGATGAAGCTATTATTGGAAAATGGAGGAAATGTGTTTCGTGTTTTATAGTTGCAGAGAACTTAGCAAGATTAATTCCTAATGTTTAATGGAAGGCAGTATTTGAAAATGGTGAACCTTGGCATTTAGCTGAATTGTTTTCCAAAGTAAACTCAGAGAATACAACTTGGTTTCTCCTTGCAGATTATAGGAAAATGCTAGATGAGAAAGATAAGTTTAGGACTGAACAGTTGGGCACGATGAAGCCAGAAACTGATTCTGGAAATTCCAAGACTCTGGAAAGCAAGCCCTCAGATGACAGTGCCCATTTGAGGAATTGACTAAACATGGAACTTGTAAATCAAGATTGAAAATGCAGCTATCTATTAAAGGCTTGTGAAAAGTCTTAATGTCTGATGGCTTGGATTCCAGCTTCTTGCATGCTAAACCAACAAGGTTTTTTGAGAGAGTTGTATGAACAAAACCACTGTCAGCTTGGACTAAAAGTGACATGTAGGGGAAAGATGGAAGGGGAAATAGCTTTGAGAGAAACACCATGGAAGCTGAGATCCGAATTAGGACATCACCTTGGGCCAAGAAAGGAACCCCACCCATGTGAAAAGAGAGGTGAGTTTTCTCAGGCAGTTGAAGAGGGTGGATGTTCCCACCTTCTGTTCAGGGAGAGCTTTTCAAGCCCAGGGTACAGAGGGTGAAACACATTCCCTGGGTATTTGTGAGGTTGTGGTCAACACCCCATAGGTCTGAGAGGGATGGGCTTGTCCTGCATGGATTAGGGAAAGCCAAGTCACCAACTCATTGCTTTGAGAGGGTTAGACCTGTATGCCAAAAGTTAGGGAGGATATTGTCTTCACTTCACTGTACTAAAGAAATTAAGACTCTAACCCAAACATTGGGTAAAGTGTGACCATTTCCCCAATGCTCTTGGAGGATAAGGACTGGGGCTTGGTCAACCCACCCAGATGCTTGATGTGGGTGGAACAAAGAAAATGGCTGTTGGCAAGCCTGTGGAAAGGGTGGGTCCTCATGAGGCACAAGGGAGAAGAAATAGTCATCTTAAGAATGACTCTCAGATTTTGACATCTAATGAAGTATGCCCTGCAGGTTTATGGATCTATAGGTGACCCATTGTTACTGAAATCACGTTATTTTGAATATCATAATGTCTTTTTGGAATTCAGAGGGTAGAGTGTAGAAGTTTTATATTGTTTATGAATTCCAAAAATAGATATTGGATTATGTTTGTGTATTGGTCTGTTCCTCTGGGCATATTAGACTGGATTGGATTCAGAGGTTTAACTTTTACTTGATTAAATAAGGATTAAGGCTTTGAATGGGCCACATCAGTAGGAGTTGCATCCTACAGCCTTTGTGGGCATGGACTCACAGAATAAAATGACATGGCAGAAGAGAAAGTTAGAGTTTTGATCCTGCTGACTGGGAAGTAAGCACACAGAGAAGCAGATACATGAAGAAAGAGAGAAGGCTTGATTAGACATGGTAAAGTCCCTGGGAAGAGAGCCAAGCCATTTGCCTGGCAGTTCACAGCTGGCCTTGTGGAGAGAGCAGAGCAGCTGAGCCCACAGGGAAATGAGTCCTGAGAGAGAAACAAGACTTGTCCCAGCCTGTGGCTGAGATTGGGAGAAGTTGGGACCATGGAGTCTTGGGAGAAAGGGGAAGACATAACCTTTGCAGACTGTGTTCACCATCTTACATTAACAGGTGGTAACAGACTCTGGGTGAGAAAGAATCTCTTGTGGTACCATGAGTTGGACTTTTTAGGGCCTTGTAACTGTAAGCGTCTACTCCAAATAAATGCCCTTTATAAAACCCAACTGATTTCTGGTATTTTGTATCAGCACCCTGTTGGCTGATTAAAACACCCTAATTTTTGAAGTACAGCTTTGTTTGATACTGAATTGTTGGCTGGCAGTTTTCTCTTTCAGTACCTTAAATTCATCATCCCATATTCTTCTCTCCCCAGTGGTTTCTGATGAGGGGTTAGCAAATAATCTTGTTGAGATTTCCTTGTATGTGATGCTCTGCTTTTCTCTTGCTGCTTTCATAATCCTCTCTGTATCTCTGATATTTGTCATTCTGAATATTAAGTGACTCAGTGCAGGTCTATTCAGATTTATTCTCTCTTTGGTGCTTTGTCCTTCCTGGATATTGGTATTTGTGTCTTTCATAAGTATTGGGAAGTTTTCAGTCATTATTTCCTTTAATATTATTCTACCCCTTTACCATTCTCTTCTCTTTTGGACACCAATAGCATGCATATTTGTGCATTTTTAGTTATCATTCAATTCTGAGAGTCTGTTTCATTTTTTCCATTCTCTTCTTTTTCTGTTCTCCTGTATTTTCCAGTTCAGAAGTTCTGTCTTCAAAATCAGTAATTCTGTTTTTGAGCATTTCCAATCTACTCTTATATGCCTCTAATGTATTTTTAATCTCATCCAACATGACTTTCATTTCCATAATGTCTGTTACTTTTCAGGTTTTTAAATTGTTCTTTATGCTCACTCGGTGTCTTGTTAATACCTTTTATCTCTTTAATCATATTTTATTTTAATTATTTGAATTGATATGGGAGATTTGTGTTATTATCATTGATTAATTGTCTTAAATGTTTGTCTTCAGGATATTTCATTTTTGTTTGGATGGGCCATCTCTTCTGGCATCTAAGAATGGCTTATAATTTTTTGCTGTTGTTTAGGCATCTGAATATGTTGGAGAATTTACTCTGATGGACAATTCCTTTCTGTTGCCTTCTGTTTTTATTTTTCACAGCTCTTATTTGATATTTGGTTTGACTCATTCTAAATCTTTAAGATTTCTCAGCTTAAGTTTTCAAAATTGTACCAGAAATGCACTAATGGGGCACACAAGGAGGTATCAATTCACAACAGCTATAAAGATTTTTTAAAAAAAGGAAAATCAAGTGTCTATGAGAATGTGGAGAAGCTATATCCTCATTCACAGATGGTAGGGATGTAACATGCCACAGCAACATTTTAAAATATTTTTGTGTTAACTCAATGTGTTAAACATAGAGTTATGATATGATCCAGCAATCCATTTCTGGGTACATATAAAAACAATAAAGACATAAGTCCACCTAGTAAAAGATACATGAATATTTAAAATAATTTTCTTAATAAACAAAAAAATGGGAAAATTTATGTCCATTAACTTATGAGTGGTGAATACATTTTGAAATAGCTATACAATGTAATATTATTTGGCAATAAAAAGAAAATCCTAGCACACACTACAATATGTTGAACTTTGAAAACATTACACTAAGTGAAATAAGCCAGTCTCAAAATATTGCAACATTCAATTTTCTTGAAATATCCAGAATAGGCAAGTGATAGAAATTAGATTACTGGTGGTTAAGGACTGTGGTGGAGGGGTTCCATTTGGGGGAGGTGGGGAATGATGGCTAAAAGTCTTGAGTTTCCTTTTGGATTGAGGAGGAAGTTCTAAACTTAGATAATGATAATTGTTACAAAAATCTGTGAATAAATAAGCATTGTCAAACAGTACATATTAAATGGATGAATTCTTTGGTATGGGTATGATATCTTAACAAATATAATGAGAAAATGATAGGGTAAAGCAGAGGTAAAAATTGAAGTGCATAGAAAACATATAGAATAAAACAAGGAAGAATATTTGAAACTGCTGCAATCCTCTTTTCTGGAAATGGCCATTTGTCCATGTTCTTTATAACACTTTCTTCAACACTTCCATTTGTCCACACACAAACAGAAATCATTTGTTGGGGGAAAATTTTATTAGTAGAACAATACATGCCCTCATAATGAAGGTGCCTTAATCTTTAATGGAATTTTCTCTGCAGGCTTATTGCAGCTTTCTGTTAATGTTTTCATGCTGCATAGAATAAGAGGACGTGCTTCAGAGGATCTCCCTAAGATATGCATACGTAACTCCATTGCCTACCAAAGCTTCTATTTTCACTTGATAATTGGAATCAATCATTAAAAACAGCTTATGCTAAAACTTTATTTTTGGTTCAGAGTATGGTATTCAGACTGAAAAAAATGGCAATCATAGTTTATAATTCAATTGTGCTATACTTATTCTCTTTGTGGAAGAATTCCTTTATGTATGAAAGTTTTAGTAAAGCAGTGTGAAAATATACAAATTTGAGGGGCAAAAACTACATATTTGAATTTGCCAAAATGAAAAGTATAATCAATTACCTACATAAACTTGAATTAATGTAATTACGCAGCATGGCTAGATGAAAAATAAACAGATATATACTTTAAGTCACATATGTTGACTTTTCATTGATTTGTGTGGGCAATAACTTAAAGATGCATAATATGATTGAAGATACTGAGGAAATATCAAGAGAAAAAATACAAACACAAATATTGAGGAAAATAATAATTGTTTTTAAATTTATTGTAAAAACCAACAATTTCACATTTATAAAATCACCAGAATCTTATATACTTCAACTTAACATCAATTTCATTTGAACTTCTCAAAGAAAAAAAAATTAATCCTTTAAATGAACTCATGATATTCCATAGAAAACACCATGCTTTTCAACTAAAAATTAACTCCAAACCTATAGAGTAATAAAAATAAATTGAAGTCTTGATATCCCTGGCTGCCACATATCATTTTTCAAAAGGCTTGGCCATTTATCTTATAGGTCTAATATGAGTCTAATAAGTCTCTTATTTTCCACTGTTTCCACAAAATTTTAAGCATTTTCTCTTGCTGAGAGTTCTGAAATATTCTTCTAAAGATGTTCTTAATGTCTATTGTGTTACTCTCCAATCAATATATTTAAAATTTTTGTGAGTTGATGTTTTATAATGAAATAATAAATAATCTCTAAAAAAGAAAACATATGTGCAATCATTATTTTGGACATTGAAGAACAGGCAATGCTGGACTGTGATCAATGAAAAGAACAAATAAGCTCAGCCAATACTATCACTTCTGTCTGCATGAGCTTTCTGAACTTCAGCACAGAAAATAGGAGCCCACAAATGCATGAAATATTCAGTGATATGTGGAGACAAAGATCAGAACTTGGGGTCATTACCATGGCTGAAATTTGGAGGGCAAGTCCCTGGGTAAATAAAAGTGGTGCAGCAAGGATCTTCAGAATCATGCCCAGGAGATCTATTGAGAGTGAAATTTAAGCTGCACATGAAAATGGAAGTTCTCTACAGAACCAGACAAATACCTTCTTCCACTACCCATTCTATGTTACATTTACCTTCAGCAAGTACCTAAGCTGTCTTGGTTCTTTGACTAGTGGGGTTACCCAAACCTGTATTCCTGAAGAATCTGGGTCATCAATAGTCCTGCTTGAATTGGATTGTTGCATTTTCCTTTTACTTTAATCACACAGCATGGTAGTACAAAGAGATGTCCTACGGGATCACTTGTATTGAAGACAAACTTTTCTTTACCTCCATTGTGTATCTGCACTCCTTTTTGTTCTTGGTAGTCAGGACCAATCACCCCAGTCAGTAAAGTAATTCCCTTATTTTTCTGTTTATTCAGAGGTATGAGGAGCCATAAGTTTCCAGGTGGCTGTCATCACTTCCAGTTAAATCAAAATGTTGTGTATACTAGTGGAAGAATTCCTCCTTTTAGAACTAATACTTGTGACCACCAGAGTGTAAGGATTCAGGAATAGGAAAAAATTTTTTTCTAGTGTATCACTAGGGGTAATAGTGAGTGGTGCCACACTCATGTCTCCCCCTTAATTCCTGGACCTGTGAATACTGGATATCGGTGAAACAGCACTATAGAGTGGATGCTGATTTAGAGAACACACAGCCTCCTGGAGTAGAATGCCGAAGCCCAGTAAGCAATTGCCACCTAGTTGGCACTGTCATTGAGTCTTCAAAAGGCCATTCCACTATGCTTTCAATCCAGTTGTTCCATGATAATGGGGAACAGAGTAAGACGAATGAATTCCATGAGCATATGTCCATTCTCCCAAATAATTTGCTTTAATGTAGTTTCCTTGATGAGAAGCAATGCTATTTGGAATAACATGATGGTGGATAAGGCATTCTTTATGTACATGGATGGTAGCTTTGGAAGATACAGTGCAAACAGGGAAGAAAAACCCATATCTGCAGTATGTGTCTAATCATGTTAGAACAAATTGTTGCCTCTTCCATGATGGGAGTGATCCAAGGTAAACAAGCTGTAATCAAGTATGCAGCAGAACACTTCCAGGAATGGTGCCATATCTGGGACTAAGTTTGGATCTCTGCTACTGGTAGATTTGGCACACAGCAGTGCTGATAACCAGGGCAGCCTTCATGAGTGTAAGTTCATGTTTCTGAGCACATGCATAACTTACATCCCTAACACCATGGCTACATTTTTTATGAACCCATTAGGTAATGAGAGGAGTGAAGAGAAAAGCTGATTGGTATCCAGAGTATAGGTCATCTTATTCATTTGATTATTAAAATTTTCTTATGCTGAGATCACCTTCTGGTGAACATTCATGTGGCACACAAATATCTTCTGTTTTTGCCCACTTAGAAAGGTATAGCCATATACCTCTTCCATAGCCTTCTTTGCAACCAATTTTCCAATCATGTTCCTTTCAAATCCCTGACCATGCAGTCAAATCATTGGTGACAGCTAATGAATCAGTTTATTGATGCACCCCTGGCCATTTTTCTTTCCAAGCAAAATAAACAAGTGAGTGCTCTTCTCAAAGTTCTGCCCACTGGGAGGATTTCCCTTCACCATTTCCCTTCAGGAATGCCCCAGAAATGGGCTACAGTGCTGCAGATGTCCATATTCATGTGATACCTGCATATGGTGCAGATCCATCTGTGAACCAGGCCCAGGTTTTTGCTTAGTCAATTGATTTTATGGAACTTCCCAAGAGGTCATAGCTTTGGGCTGGAAGAGAAGGAAATGTGGCAGAAGTGGGGGCCATGGACATTTGAGAAACTTCCTCAGGTAACTTACTTGTGCCTTCAGGATGCACTCAAGCCCTGTATTGTATATACCACTTTCATTTTATGATGAAGTGCTGCTGTTCATGCCCAAATTTATGGATGGGTGGGTCAGACAATACCCAAATCATGACAGGCAACTCAGGTCTCATGGTAACTTGGTGGTCAATAGTTAAGTGTTAGGTGTCTACTAAGATACAGTAGTTTGCCAAAAGCTGTTTCTCAAAAGGGGGTTAGTCATCCTCAGAAGATAGCGAGGTCCTGTTCCAAAATCCTAAGGGTCTGTATTGTGATTCTCTTATAAAGTCCTGTTAAGGGCTCCAGAAAGCAACTTTATTTGCCACTGAAACTTCCAGCAACCCTGAATCTGCTGGATCACATAACCCAAGTGGCAGAGCAGTTTACACAGTAGGCTACATTTATTACAGAGCCTCTTGTTCTGGTACTCACTCAAAACTAGCAGCCTTTCTGATCACTCAGTAAATAGGCTGAAGTATCAGAACCAAATGAGGAATAAGTTGTCTCCAAAATCCAAAGAGGTCAACTATGCATTGTGCACCTTTTTTGATAATAGGAGGAACCAGATGCAATAACTTATCCTTCATTTCAGAAGGGGTATCTTGGCATTCCCCATGGAAGTGGACACCTAGAAAATTCAATTAGGTGGAAGGCCCCTTTATTTTTTTTTGTTTTCTTTTTCTGTTATATACATATTTTAAGATTTATTTATTTATTTACTTTTTTATCCATTTTAACACTGCCCCCATCTTTGCTGTTTCTTGTCCATTCACTGGGAAATTCCCTGTGTCTGTTTCCTGCCCTATCTTCTCATCTTTCTCCTCCTGTCTTCACTGGGATTCGATCCTGGGAACCTCCGATGTGGGAGAGAGACATTCTGCCACCTGCGCTATATCAGTTTCTGGTTTTTTGGTGCATCTCCTCTTGGCTCTCCCTGGTGTAACTCCCCTGTTATGTCATCATCTTGCTGCATGGCTCAGCAAGTCCTGGCAGTGTGCCCATGTGTAGGGCCTGGGGGCTCACCCACTTGCGGGGCCTGGGGTTTCATCAGCCCACACACAACGCCTTATGGTGCACCCACTCATGGGACCTGGGGGCTCACTCACTCGCGGCACCCGGGGGCTCATCCACTTGCAGGCCAGGGGCTTGCCCACTCGTGGGTTGTGACAGCACGCCCACTCACAGGGCATGATGGTGCACCTGCACATGGGGCCTGGTGGATTGTGCACCTTCTATATTTTTCTTTATTTTACCGGGAAGTCCTGGGGAACGAATCCAGGTCCCTTCATATTAGAGATGGACACCCAGCCATCTGAGCCCCATCTACACTCCAACTCCTTTATTTTTGTTGGATTTATCTCCTATCCTCTGACACAAAAATGCCTTACCAATAAGCCTAGAGCAGTTGCTGCTCTAGACTCAACAAACATGAAATCATCAATATAATGGATCAGTATAATATCTTGTAGGTAGGACTGTTGATATAATTCTCTGCAGGCAATATTATGACATATGTCTGGAGGGCATGTGGATGTTTCCTCAAGGCAAGCTGAAGGTTAGATGAGTGTTTCCTCACTGCAGAATTGAGGTCAGGTGGCTGTTTCCTCAGGGAAATCCATTACTAATATGTATGGCAAAGACTCAGCCAAATTAGGTTTTCAATATCCCCTCTGACATCATTATCAACCCATGTGTCCCCATTCCAATTTTCAGGGTCCCATTTCTTCCCAGTCAATGCCCTTACTTGAACAGTAGATACCCTGCAAGATTGAGAATTTAGTTTCTGTTATAACTCTGCTACTCCACAATGAAACTCTGGGTCTAATTTTCAGAGAGCTCAAGCCTGCAGCTGCAGAAAACAGAATTTTATTTCCAGGCATACATAAATACTTTCACATCCTTCAAGCATCCTTCAAGCAGCACTTTAGTTGTAAATTAAATGTATCCAGCTTATTTAGGAACAACCAGTCAAAATCATTATACCTTTCATATCTCTGTTGTCAACTCACACCATGAATTATCAGTCACATCTTAATTATTGAAAATAGAATTATTTGTGCCTTTGAATCTAATCAGCATAAAGAGCAATTTCAAAAGTCACAGAACAAATTCTGAAACCCCATTTTAAAGAATCTGTTTCTCACCACTCCTGATAATAAGCTCTATTAGTCAGAGTTCTCTAGGGAAACAGAACCAACAGTAGATATCTGAAAAAATGAAATTTATAATATTTTCTCCTGTGACAGATGGAACATAGAAGTCCAAATTTTGTAAGGCAGGCTGCGAACTGAGAATTTCAATGAAAGTTTTTAAAGAAATTCCCTAGGGGAAGCTGAAAGACTGAAATAGAGATGGAAATTCTCCTTTCTGACTGCTAAAATCATCACTTCTCCTTTAAAGGCCTTCAACTGATTGGGTCATATGTCTCATTGCGAAAGGCAATTTCCTTAGTTGATTGTAAATATAATTTCCTTCATTGATTGTAAAATGTAATCATACATAGATTCAATCAACTTACTAATGATTAAAGTCCATGAAATATACTCACTGTAACAACAGACCAGTGCTTACTTGACCAAACAACCAAGCACCATTTTCTGCCAAGCTGATACATGAGTCTAACAATTACAGCAGATACATTAAAACAATTATATGAAAAGATTGTTACATAGCTGTAATCACTGGTGAATTATACAAAATTACACTTAAATAATACCTTAAGTGTGTTTATAGCAAATAATAAAACTCACTACACAAACCTGGATAAAATAAAATTTAAAAAATAATTTGTGTACTACCACATGTCCCACAATCATTTGATCCAAAGAAAGTGTTTTACCTTAATCGTATAAGAACACATTTTGAAACTCTCAAATATTTATTTTTTAACCTTCTGAGTATCATATTTCAAATTCTGTGTATCTCCTTAATTATTTTTATTTATTAGTTTGCTTCCTTTTTGCCTTCTTCTTTTCTGTTCTCCTTTCCAAACTTATTTTATTATTTTTACAGCATATACTTTTTTTTTCATATTAGTAGTGCTTTATTTTCTTTTTACTTTTTAAATATATATTTTTGTTAGAGAAATGAGCTTATAAAACAATTGTACATAATGTGTAGTATTCCCATACATCAGCACCCGAACAACACCTTACACTGTTGTGGATTATTTGTTACAGATTAGGAAAGAACATGATCTACCTAACAGTAAACAGTAACTATGGACCATAGTATACATTTGGTATATTTTTCCATACCCCCTACTATTAAAACCATGCATTAGTATTGTATATTTGTTGTATTTTGTGAGGGAACACTCTCCTATTTGTAATGTTAACCACAATCCATCTTCCACCACATGATTCACTGTGTTTACCAGAATTTTCCTGTCTTCTAAATAGATACCCTTTTCCCATTATGCATTCAATACCCATGCACCCTTCCTTCTATTTCTCTGGTAAAGTGTACTCGACTTTCTGTCTCTATGCATTTACATATTCTATCATTCATAGGACTGGAATTATATAATATCAGTCCCTTTCTGTCTGTCAATCAACAAGATGTCTTCAAGGTTGATTCAGGAAAAAAATTTTTAACCCATGAGGCTTTCTGAATTGAAAACTTTCTTAGCTACATGATGCCCTTCATTTCTTTTATATCTTTTTATAATTTTTGTATTGTGCTGTTTCCAGTTGATTTTGCATACATAAGGATGTTGTTTCCATAATAACTCATTGTAGTACCTATAATAGGAATTACTGATTCTGTTTTCATTATTATATTACAACATGATTACAGGGCTTCTCGTAAGCCCTTAGCTAGCTAGTAGCAACTTCAGAACTAGTATATGATATCTTGATTATTTTTGTTATTTCATAATATGAATCCACATAAACAAATGCAGAGAAGAACTCATTTATTTCCACTAACATGATAATTATTTTGAGAATGGGTAGTTGTGAGCAATTCCATCTCCTCTGACAATAGCACAACTCTTAGAACACTGTGTTCTGATTCTTTTCATTTAGTCACTCTCCTATATTCTTGAAGAAGATAGTATGGAATAATTCTTGAAGAAGTTAGTATGAGATAAATGAATGTAAAGAGATTTAGGATGCTTGAAGTTATGATTATTTTGGTCTAGTTGGTATAAATGGCTAGTTTTTAACATGACTGAGAAGGTACCTTGAATGCTTAAATTCCACCTCCTCTTTGCCACTGTCTGAACCAATTTTTTGACCCAGAGATGGTGACTCTTGTTATGTGGGGAGAGAGAAGTACCAGTCCTTCTATCATTTAATGCTGGATTCCATTTTTATTTCTATCCACTAAGATTTATTTAATTCTTGATTAGCTCTTTGTATTTAAAGGAGTATATTGGATCACCTTTTATTTTACCAATTCATTGTGTTCCTATTATTTTCTAGATTATTTTTTTCATCATTTCTAGTTCATTGTGCAGAATTTTCTAAATCTAATCTAATAATATGCCTGAGAGAGTTGAGTATGTTTAGTTAGTTATTTTGCATGATACTTTGAGACTTTGTGGTCCCCAGAAAAGTTCATGTCCCTAGAGCTAATCCATTTCTGTTTGTGTGTACCTATTTTTGGTAGCACCATTTGATTAGATAATTTCAGTTAAGTGCTTTTATTTAGATTATTTCAGCTGAGTGTGACTGGGGATGGAATCCTTTGTAATTGGGATGAATATGAAGAGACACAGAGGAATTTAGAAATCCCTGGAAGCAAAGAGAGAAACTCCAGAGGGAAGAAGCTGAAATCAATGGAAACTTGGAGAGAGAGAGAGCCACAGAGATAAACCTGGAGGAAACCAGAAGCTGAAAGTGACAAGATGAGGAGAAGAAGGGACACAACAGATGTCACCGTTGTGCTGTGCCATGTGACACAGAGTCCAGGACCACCTGCAGTCATGTCTTCAGGGAAAGAGTTTTGCCTGATGCCTTGATTTTGACAATTTTCCCAGCCTCAGAACAGTAGGCTAATAAGTTGTTAAATCCCCATTGTAAAAGCTGACCCATTTCTGGTATATTGCCTTGCAGCCTTTAGCAAACTAAAACATTTTGGAATTCCAATGTTTATTATTTTTGTGATATTTTTTAATTTTCTCATTTCATTTTTGAAGTATGCATACTGGAATCCATTTTATTCTGTTGTTTCAAAATTATGTATTTGATCATTTATATCTTTGAGCATATATTTTGGTTGATTTGTTGTCCTTTTCAGAGGTCATGCTACGTATAATTTAATTTGATTGCTGACCATTATTTGTTTGTAGGCTTCCTGTATCTTTGATATTTCTCTTGTGATGTATGCTCTTAGAAAAATCACTTTAGTCCTATTGGTCCTTCTGATGAACCTGAAATAGTATAGTGCCAAGGCTTTAGAGCAGACTGTAGGCATTCACATGTGGGTTTCTTTATTCAATTACTCTATAATACTTGGCATATTAATTAACTCATTTGTCCTGGTTTAAGTCTATTAAGGAGCCCAGAAAATTATGCTTTTAAGCTAACCCATTCCTGTATGTGGAAGCCTATTGTATGTGGGGTCTTTTGGTCAGAATCAGTTAAGAGTCTTTGATTAAAAGTTAAAAGCTTTTGATTAGATCAGTTCAGTTAAGGGCTTTTGAATAGATTGTTGGACCCAAGGTGGGCCTTAATACTTTATACTTAATACTTTATACTTAATACTTTTTCGCAATCTTATATAAATGGAGACACACAGAGAAAGAGAGCCACCACGATTTTTCCCTTGCCATGTCAGAGAGCTCTCCAGGATCTCCTACAAGTGCAGAAAGACAGGGAAACCCTGAGATACTGAGAGAAAGGCTGAAGGCTTGAAGCACAGAGCAGATAGAAACTGAAGAGATGCTGCCCAGAGGAGGGGAGAGATGAACAATTTTGCTTGGTGGCCCATAGCTGAACTCATGGAAAAAGTTAGTCTGGTAAAGAAAATGGAGAGAAACTAGCAGACCCTCCATTTTGCCTTACCACATGGCAGGAGTCCAGGATCCATAAGATTACCTTGGTAAGGCAGCATTTTTTTATGATGCCTTGATTTGAACATTTTCAGATCTTTGGAACTGTAAGATTTTATCCAAATAAATTCCATTATAAAAGTGAACCCATTTCTGGTATTTTGAATTTTCAGCCTTCAGCAAACTGAAACACCACCTGTATGACATTTTCCTCTACTGTAAAATATATCTACTACTTGTACCTGTTTCTTAGGACAGTTTTGAATAATAATTGAGTTTATTGCCTTATTTATTTTAAGACAATTAGAACAGCATCTTGAAAATTATAAGTGAATGATGTCTTCCCCCTACAAAGGAGATAAACGAAGTGAACAAATGGTCATGTCCAAGGAATATTAAGAAAGGTCTGAGGAAATGGGTTGGCTATAAACATTTGGAAAATCCTTTGGGATATGGGATTGGATAAAATTAAGACTACTGTGCAAGTGAATCAGATGTAGGACTGGTAGAATTTCGTGGTAGATTTTGTAGTGAGGGTAGATTTTAATCCACACCAAATAATAAGCCATCTTTCTTTAATATTTTGTGTGTGATAGAGAAGCAAACAGATGTACATTCCCAAAGTCCCCAAATTGGAACTTTGACTTCCATGACAGTTTGAATTTTTTGAATCACAGGAAAGGATTATGTTCTTAAACTAATCCATTCCTGTAGGTGTGGAGCTTTTTGATTGCATTAAATTCAGTTAAGTTACCTTTGATTAGATTACTTGATGAAATCACTTTAGGTCTTTTAATTGGACTACATCAGTGAGGTGTGAGTCAGCTTGGGTCTCTTCCTTTCTGTAGAGTTTGATATAAATGGAGACACACAGAGAGAGATACAGAGAAAGGAAGCCACTATTTTTGACTCTGCAATGTGCGAGAAATCTCAAGGATTGCTGGCAGTCAAAGTTTCAGCATAAAGCCCGCAAGAGGCTAGGCTCACAACTGAACTCATAAAGAAAGCAGAACAGCTGAGAAGGAGACTGAAAGAGGAAGCCTGGAAAGAGACAAGCCTTAGGCCTGGTTGCCCACAGCTGAGCTCCAGGAAATACTAGCTTTAGAGAGGAAAGTTGGGACCTAAGAAATCAGTGACAATCTTGCTTCACCACATGGCAGGACATCAGGATCACCACTACCTGACTTTGGTGACAAAGCATCTCTGATGGTGCTTGCTTTGGACATTTAGGGCCTAGGAATTGTAAGCTTTTCCACAAATAAAATTTCCATTATAAACCTAAGCCATTTCTGATACTTTGCATAGGCAGCTCAGTGGCAAACTAAGACAACTTCCCACTGCATTTTTGCATAAATAATCTTTCCCTTCAGCATATTCTATACTATGTTTCCTGATAATTCTCTCTCTACATATTTTGTTAAAGTCTCCCAATTCCAACCTTTGGGTAAATAGCATTATTTATTATATCTAGCATTATTTTTACCCTTGTCTTAACAAAGGACGTTTCAGCCCACCTTTTCAGATAATGATAATGTTGAATAGGAAGATAACATATCTTATGAAATTCACCCAACTAAAAAGTGATGGAGAAAAAGTTAAACCCAGACAATCTAACCAACTCCAGAGCATTGCTGTTAATGTCTGCTGATTCCTTCATTTACTCAAAGTGCATGTTTCCCTTACTTGAACAAAGTGCCAATTAGCATATTTAAACTCTGTGTAGAAATGTATAAAAACTGATTTTATTGAGTCCTGTATGTATCACATTTATTTCAGCACACAAGTTTTTCTTCAAAAAATACCCATTAATATTCTCCAGGCAGCTCATCCATAGAATGTATATGATGAAATCTTTTCTCAGCATGTATGTGAATGGAGCCATCTCATCAGAATCTAAAGGGTGTGTTTAGTTGTTGTTGTTTTTTTAAAGGAGATTTAGCTTACATACAGTTACATCAAAAATATAGGGCATTCCCATATAACCCACCCCCCACACAGTTTACCACATTAACAACATCTTTCATTAATGTGGTACATTTGTTACAATTGATGAATACATATTGAAGCATTGAACTCACTGAGGGATTATTACCAAGTGCCAACTAATGATGAATCTGGAAAAAGACCAATAGGGGAAATACTAAATACAAATGAGTTTTTATGGCTAAGAGACTTCAAAGTGAGTCAGGAGGTTATTGCAGGGGTTATGCTTATGCATGTCTCAGCAGGATCTCATTGGCTGCCACAGATATCTAGACACTATAGGTAAGGCAGACAATCTCAAGAATTCAGCACCCTGTCAATGGAACTTACTTTGGAATATATGATCCCCAATGTAACAGAGTTAGACTTATTTATAATTTCCCTACACATGGCTCTTCTGCCCCTTGTATCTAATGGGTTTTTAAACTGAGACACACAGACCATTTGGAGGACATGGGAGCCAAGATTTCCCGGATAGAATATTATTCAATATAAATGACTACACCTGTAGTCCTATAAACACTTGAAAACCTGAGGGATGCTTTCTCTGATTCATCTGCTTACCAAGGTGATCCATAACACATGAAAAATGTATCAGCCTTCATCACTAGTTGCAGTAAATTAAGTTCTAATACCAAAAGGCCTCCATTGTGTGTTATGAATTAATCACCTTTATATATAAAATGGTACTCATTATGTAGCACCATTAATAGAATTGAGAAAATAACATTTTCTGTGCCTGGTTGTTGAGATGGTCTCAGTTACTCAAAATTTTATAGATTTTATTTCATCAAGGTGAAGATTATAACCCCATTTTTGCACAAACTCTGCAATTTGCAAACATGCAAAATTCAAATTTACAAAATAAGGGAGATATTGGTTAATTTATATCTATACAATAATTTGGATTCCTGAAATTCTACCAAAATAAGCATATAACTTTTCACCTATGGGGTTACACAATATTTAGTTGAAAAGAAGAATCTCATAATGTCTTTCCTTTTCCTCAGATAAGGGAGGGGAGTGTCATGGACAATCTCACCATGCTGATAACTGAATTTGTCCTCATTGGATATTCAGGCACCTGGGAGAAGCAAGTCCTCCACAATGTGGTCTTCTTTCTCATCTATCTGTAAGCTCTGGTTGGCAACCTCCTCATTGTTATCTTTACAACCTTGGACCAGAACCTCCATCATCCTATGTGCTTTTACTGAAGATCTTCAGTTAGAAGATCTTTTCTTTATCTCCATCACAGTTCCCAAAGCCATCATTCATTGACCCAAAATAGTTCAATATCTTTCATGGTGTGTGTGACACAAGTCCTTTTTGATTGTTTTGTTTGCTTGTGCATAGCTGGCCTTCCTCAAAGTGACATCCCATGGTGGCTATGAGGCTATTTGTTGTCCACTACATTATCAGGTTGTCATGAAAAGAGTATCCTGTGAGCAGATGGTGGATGCTTCATGGCTTAGTGAGATTGTCTCTAGGTTCCTGAATATATCTGTGACCTTCTCATTACCATTTTATAGGTCAAATTTTGTCCATCATTTCTTCTTTTAGGTTCACTCATCACTGAAACTCTCCTGCTCAGAGAAATATGTTGCTAAGATTGAAGGCAAAATTGTCACAACATCCTGGTCTTTTATCTTTGTTTTTTTTTAATATGTTTTATTTCCATAATGTTTTCCTATATCCAAATCCTCTCCAGGGGACTGAGGATCCCTTCAGTGGAAGGCAAGTTAAAGCTTTCTATTTATTCATTATTTACCTTGATTTTCTCACTGTTTCCCTCATATGGGTCCATTACCTACCTAAAGCCAAGGTCATTGCCCCCTTCTGTTTGAGATCTGCATGTATCTGTCTTCTACAGTGATGGACCACCCACTCTGAATCCCAAATTCTATAGCTTGAAGTACAAGGATGAGAAAGCTGCCTTCTTTAAAATTCTATAAGACTGTTTAAAGAAAAACAGACATTTCATTCAGTTAATAGTAACAAGCTTTCAATTGTTTACATGAAATGGAAAAATTACATTTTTATGCACCCATAGAATTCATGATTTTTCAATATTTCTTTATCTAAATTAAAATTAGATATAAAATATAACTTGCCCCCACCAAGAAATTTAGAGAGTAGAAAATATCACAGAGGAATCTGTGACATTCTTTTATGTGTATGTGCTTTAAATTTATCTTTAAACTTAAAGAGAAATGCTATAATTTAATCTTTAATTTCACATTATACTTCTGAGAATTATGTTATATTCATTCAGTGATTGTCGTAGTTTGAAGCTTTGGTATACTCTGGAAAATCCTGTTCTTCAATTTAATCCATTTCTGTGCATGTAAACACATTAAAGTTAAGACCTTTCTTTAAATTACTTCATTTAAAATCCTTTCCTTAGATTGCATGACAAAGGATGGATTATAAACCTTTTTGTGGAGTCATTTATAAATGGAAGAATAAAAAGCTGCATATACAGAAAAAAAAGTTGCAGAGAAAGAGAAAAACCCAGAAGATGAGATAGGAGGTCCTGGGAACCAGAAGCTGAAATCAGTGGAACACAGGGGTTAGAGAACACCACTTTAGTCGGTATCTGAAAGCAAGTAGGCCCACAGGAGAGGGGAGAGACAACCCACAATTGCAACTCAGGTAGAAAGCATCTTCTGATGATGCCTTGATTTGGACACTTTCACTGCATCAGACTTGTAAGCTTATAAATTAACAAATCCTGATTGTAAAACCCAAGCCATTTCAGGTATATTGTTTAGGCAGTCTTTAGCAAACTAAAGCAGTAATGAATATCACAATGTTTCCAAGTTGTAGTTTTATAAAATATAAATTATTATAATGACTATTCTGATTTTTTCCTTATGCAAAAAAAAAAAGCAGGTTAATGACACCGACCATTTTCAATTTTATAAAATATTCAAACTGTTCTTCAAGGTTGAGGTCCTGGTTTTCATTCCTAAGAGGAGTGGATAAAAATAAAATATTACAATTTTCTTAATTTTGAAAAGTAACATATTTGAAATATTTTTAATTATGTGTCTCTTTAAATGGTAAAAAATGTTAACTTGTAATTTTAATTTATATTTTTCATATTTCTAATTAAAATAAACCCCATCAGTTTTGCACTTTGGTTACTTTCAACATTGTGTTATATATAATAAGCATTATCTATGTATCTATCAAAACATATCTATTATTGATTTCATTAATAGGTAATCAAACACTGATTGATTCATTCATCCACAAATGATTGGTAATTAACACATCTATAAAAATGACAAAAATCCCCTCCACACAAATATACACCATAAGGTATAACTTTTGAAATTTTTCCCTGTAATATTCATTGAATTAAATATTTAATAAATGAGTCCTGCTTTCAATTCTGTCCAGCTTAAATTCATACATCAACTGAGAAACAAATATACTGTATGGTTGAATTGTCTTCAGATCAGGAATAAAAAGGTTTTTATCCATCTCTTCCCATTCCTGAACTTATGTCAGGTCAGGCAGCCAGGGAGTACCTCAATCCTCTTTCTATTATTAAGGTAAATTGTTAAGGTCAGGGAGGAACTGCTGAATGGGACATGAGGGATACACAATGGAGGGAGTAAGGGGGTTCTTACTTGAGCTTGGCCTCACTGTGTTTTCAAAGATTGTCCAAGGCCAAAATAATATATGTCACTCGCATTTTGTGGAAGCAATATATTTACTGGAGCATTTTAGGTCATTCATCTCACCCCACTAGACCCTGTCCATTTTATGTGGGGTTATAACAATCTCTAAGAAAGAAATGATTTAACCAGGGTGCTGCTCCAAAATGGCCTGAGCAGAATGGAACACTGGGCCTTCCCCACTAACCTGGGTCCATCTTTCTCCATTCTCACCATGCAATCTCACTACACAATTGACTTCACAGGAGTATCCTAGTTCCAAATCCATCCCCTCCATACACTTCATTATTTCACTCAAATTAATTGTAAATCAAGTTCAAAGAAATTGAAAAAAATACATTCCCTATGGAATGATGAGTAATGGTGTGAAGGAGACATGAATCTTAGTTATGTTCTGGTACAGTCTTACTATTTGAAATGGGGGAAGCTACAAATAAGTTTGAGTTTCATTTTCACATACATAAACTGAAACTCAATGACATGACCTCTGTTGCCCTACCATCTCTGACAGTATTTAACCACCATCTACAGAGAAACCTCCTTAGACATATCATTACACTGTCTCTGGATGATAGTGACTCCTGCACAGAGATACCTCTCCTTCCACTAGTACCAGGGCAGGGAGTCCAGCACTGGAGTCAAAATCCAACATATCAATGAATTGCTTTGTTTTCCACACCAAGCTGATCTTAGGAACATCCAAAACTCATTAAAATATTAAAAAGCAAAACAAACTGTGCTAAAGAATTTTGTTTACTTGTTTCTCTTTTGACAAAATATTTACAAAGACTAATTCCTAATAGAATAATCAAGTCCCTTTAATCAAATATTTGTGTTGATGATTTTCTCACAAATCTAACTACTGGCTGAAACAATTGGTTACATTAATCTCATGCAAATACATTTATCTTAGTGGTTACAATTTTCAGCAGTGCAAGAGCAGTAATTATGATACCTGCCTGTGTTTAGCAAGAGAAAAAATTGCCTAGTTAAATGTATAAACTCAGTGATGCAGAGAAGATGATGTAGAAAATATCAAGGAGAGAATCTTCTCCACTACTTGCAGAGAGTGGACACATTGTGTCTGGAATGGACTGATTTTCAGAGAAAAGCTTGGAAATGCATGTCTCAGGTGGATTCAGAATCTTCTTCAGCTCAAATTTCATGATATCTGCTGAAGGGAATCCAGAATGTTGTATGGATAATAATAGGAATCAAAGTCTGTGGAAAATTGTGAGCTTGAGCAATATAGAGATTTTAATTATGACAGTAAGGGAAAGTTCACAGTGAACAGGCAAAATTTCAAAAGATTTGAAATTACACATTTCACAAAACACCCTTTGATAAAGTCCAAACCTCAGATATTTAAGGAGACACAGGAAATAATATGATAGCACTATTCATTGCTTTACTTCATGAGTAGGAAATTACTATGCTTAGTTATTTTGCACCCCCAAGAAATAGGCACATACGAAATTTATTTCACAGTAATAGCAGTCTATTTTCACACTGAACCAAGCTATCAGAAAACTACAAGCTTAATACAGACAATCATTATGCTTCATAGTGTCATAACTATCAAAAATATTTGTGTGCTGCTTTAGAATCCATCTTACTTTGGCAAAGCCACTTGCCTCAAAACTCTCCTTTGGCCTAGTTAATGAGGAGATTTCCAGCCCTGAAGCATAAATTTCCCCAGCGGGCAAAGGCTGCACCTGTATCCGCCACTCTCCTCACCATTGCATCTCACTATAAACCCACAGCTGTTCCCACATGATAAGCTCACCATCCCCACCACCTTTAGGCCACAGTCCCTTTACCTTTTCACAAATGCTTGCTTTAAACCAACCAATCCTTGATTTCTGTGGGAAACCTCCTAACTTCCACCTTGAACCACAGTAAAGGCACAAACTCAGGAGTCCCTCTTATCCTAATTGTTGCTCCCCACCTGCTGGTTGAGCCACCTGAATCTATCACACTTCCTGTCCACCACTCCTCCTCTCTCCTCTCTGGGACCTCTGAATAATAAAAGATCTCTCCTTATGCATTTTGGCCTCAGTTTCCCCTTATTTTGTACCTGCCTTCCATCCAACAGGATCCCAGTTTAAAATCTATTTTAACCAATTTGAAACAATTAGTGCCACAAGCACTATGTGCTGAAGCATGTTTCCTTTGGGCTGCTCTTGACTTACTATCTTGGTCTCTCAGATAAATAATCTTATCTGGAAAGGGTCCATGCCTTGCTGTCATAAACCTGTGCTGCTCTGTGCCACTGCCTGCTCCCTCTGTTGATGTTGCATAAGTTTTTGACACTAAATTTGTGGTACCGTAGTTCAGAGACTTCCTCAGGATCCAAAAAAGGCCAATCCTACTATGGCAAGAGGGGAAACCCTATGGTTTCTAGCATTACCCCAAACAGTTACAACTGATGACAGGTGAAACAGACACTGACCAAAAATGGCAACATAACAAGTTTCCTTACAATTCCCACATTAGGAACTTGCAAGGTGGAAGGCAGGCATCCAAGCCTGAGTTGTGACTGGAGAGTGAAGCCACTAGGGCTAAACACTCATGGGTCAAAAGGGTGATTTTAGACCTCCTGATGCCCAAGAGGAATAATTTATACCCACTATTTCTCCTTAAATAGCTCTATATGGCCAGTTCTTCAAGATTTCACTAATGAAGAGTGATCAACCATCAATTATATCAACATTAATACATAAATTTTGTCCATCAAATCTTCTATTGCTAACATCAACTATAGCAGTTTGGTATTGTTTATGAATTCTAAAAATAGATATTGGATTATGTTTGTAAACTGGTCTGTTCCTCTGGGTGGATCAGATTGTATTATATTCAGAAGTTTCACTTTTACTTGATTAAATTATGATTAGGGCTTTGGGCCACATCAGTAAGATGTTGAGTCCCCACTGCCTAGAGGAAACTACATGTCAGAGGAGGGAGTTGGAGTTTTGGATGCTGGAATCCTGGGAACTAAACACACAGGAGAAGAACACAGAGGAATAGAGATGGCTCCATAGACAATGCAGAGGCCATGAGAACAGAGAGCGTAATAATCTACAGCTGACCTTGTGGAAACAACAGAGCAGTTAAGCCAGAGCGGAATGCGCTCTGAGAGGAATGAGCCCCAGTAGAGAGACAAGACTTATCCCAGGCTACAGCTGATATTGGTAGAAGCTGGGACCATGGAGCCTTAAGAGAAAGAGGGAGACTGAACCCTTTCAGAGATTGGTAACCATCTAGCTCCAACATATGGTAACAGATTGTGGTGACGGAAGTAACTTACGCTTTATAGTCTGGTAACTGTAAGCTTTTACTCCAAATAAATACCCTTTATGAAAGCCAACAGATTTCTGGTATTTTGCATCAGCACTCCTTTGGCTCACTAATACAGAACTTGGTACCAGGAGTAGAGTGGTGTTTTTGAAATGACCAAAAATGCTGGAAGAGATTTATAAATGGCTAAGGGGTATTTTTTGGAGGAATTGTGAGATGCTTGATGGAAAACCTAGATTGCTTTGAAAAAAGTATTGGTAGTAATATTGAGCCAAAAGTTAATTTTTTAAGGTCTTAGAGGGAAATACTTGTGAGATATTTGATAAAAAAGTCCTAGAGTGCTTTGAAAAGCCTGTGGATAGGAATATGGATTCTAAAGAGACTTTTTATGAAGGCTTAGAATTAAATGTTGAAACTATTATTGGAAACTGGAGGAAAAGTGATCCTTGTTTTAAAGTTGCAGAGAAATTAGCAAGATTAACTCCTGAAATTTTATGGAAGGCAGAATTTGAAAATGGTGAGCCTGGGCATTTAGCTGAAGAACTCTCCAAAGTAAACTCAGAGAGTGCAGCTTGGCTTCTCCTTGCAGCTTATAGTAAGATGGTAGATAAGAGATTTAAGCTGAGGACTGAATTTTTGGGCACAAAGAAAACAGAAACTGATTCTGGAAATTCCAAGCCTCTGGAAATTAAGCCCCCAGATGACAGTGCCCCATTTGAGGACTTAACTAAACTTGGAACTTATACATCAAGATTCCAAATGCAGTTATTTAGGAAAAACTTGTGGATAGTCTTACTGTCTGATGACTTGGACCCCTGCTTCCTGCATGCTAAACCAACACACTTTTGAGAGAGCTGTATGAACAAAATCACTGTCAGTTTGGAATAAAAGGGACATGTAAGAAAGAGATTGAAGGGGAAACAGGTTTAAGAGGAAAACCATGGAAGCTGCAATCTGTAATTAAGACATCTTCTTGGGCCAAAAGAGGAACTCCACCCATGTGTACAGAGAGGGTGTTTGCCGCAGTAGTTGAAGAGGGTGTATGTTCCCACCCATTGTTCAGGGAGAGTTTTGCCACTGCAGGGTACAGAGATGGTGGAGCACATTCCCCAAGTTATAGGGAAGTTAAGGTCAACATCCCATAAGTCTCAGTGGAGTGGGTCTGACCCTATTAATTAGGGAAGGCCAGGTCATCAAGTCTTTGCTCTGAGAGGGTTAGGCCTGTATGCCAATGGTTAGGGAGGATGTTGTCTTCACTTCATTGTACTAGGGGGTTTAAAACTCTAACCCAAAGATTGGGTAAACTATGGCAATCACCTCAATAGTCTTGGAGGGTGAGGTCTCTAGCTCAGTCACCATCCAGGTGTTGATGAAGGTGGAACCAAGAAATGGCCATTGAGCAAGCCTGTGGAAAGGGTGGGTCCTATGAGGCCCCAGGGAGAAGATACCATCATCTTAAGAATGACTTTCATGCTTTGACATATAATGAAGTATGCTCTGCAGGTTTAAGGAACACTAGGGGACACATGACTCATGTTTCCCTCCCAGTTTCTCCTTACGTTAATGCAAATATTTATCCTTTGTCCATCCATTTGCATATTGGAAGCAGATAAATTGTTTTGTAATTTTCAGAGGTCTACAGCC
Source organism: Cabassous unicinctus (assembly GCA_029593785.1). Lineage (NCBI taxonomy): Eukaryota > Metazoa > Chordata > Mammalia > Cingulata > Chlamyphoridae > Cabassous > Cabassous unicinctus. The sequence continues at coordinate 48,797 of JAQZBX010003126.1, forward strand.
AGATGGGACTTTGTCCCAAGACAAACTGTATTTCTTAAAACTGATTGTGATATGATTTTGTACTTACCATTGTTAATGATATGTTGTTTTTTTTCCTGAATAGTGTAATGTCCTTTTGGAATTCAGAGGGTTGAGTGCAGAGGTTGGTATTATTTACTAATTCCAAAAACAGATATTGGGTTATGTTTGTAATCTAGTCTCTTCCTCTGGATGCATTAGATTGTATTAACTTCAGAGGTTTCACTTTTACTTGATTAAATTATGATTAGGGCTTTAATTGGGCCAAGTCAGTAGGAAACTACTATACAGCAGAAGAAGGAGTTGGATTTTTGGATGCTGGAATGCCAGAAACTAAACACACAGGAGAAGAACACAGAGGAATAGAGATGGCTCCAAAGACACGGCAGAGACCCTGGGAAGACAGACAAGCTGTTCACCAGATAGTTTACAGCTGACCTTGTAGAGAGAACAAAGCATCTGAGCCAGGAGAGGAATGAGCCTTGTGAGAGAGACAAGACTTATCCCAAACTACAACTGATATTGGAAGAAGCTGGGACCATGAAGCCTTAAGAGGAACACGGAGACTGAACTCTTGCAGACGTCTTGCTCCAACACATGGCAACAGACTTTGGTGAAGGAAGTAATTTGTGCTTTATGGCCTGGTAAATGTAAGCTTCTAACCCAAATAAATAGCTTTTATAAAAGCCAACAGATTTCTGGTATTTTGCATCAGCACCCCTTTGGCTGACTAATACACCACATAATAAAAGATATAAATGGGTACACAGGAACATGGGTAACTGATTTGTCATGACTGACTTGGTCATTGGTATTTGCTCAGCACCAATACCTAAAAAAATTCTTAATCATTGCTGCCAAGATCTTAAGAAATGGTCTTTAAAAAACCACTTAATAATGTGACTATATAGTTGATATTTGATTATGAGGTGACTCTAAATAAGGCCTCTGAGAAGACCTAGCCACATTCACTCATTGTTTACAGAAATGAGTCTGGGATATAGCACACCATTAAATACAAACATGACCAAATTTTGTCAAATTCCTGAGCATGATCTGGCCCTAAAAGGACAGACAGAGTCCCATTACAAACACAAGCCTTCCTCAGACACTAAGACATGCAAAAACTTATTAGAGTTATTCATGTTCTGAATGTAAAACATCCCACCTCTCTCACTTTCATTACAACCCATGTGCAAAAATCACATGTACATCTGTTCCTTTCCACTGGGGAGAGCCCCACCAAAGCACAACAGGCCTTTTTCCAAGCCATGCCGACTCCCATTGGGAACAGATTTTAGGTGAGAGGCTTTGGCTAACTCCACATATGCCTCTTGGAGTCCTTGCATTAATCATGATCAACAATGGTTCCCAGCGGGTTTTGGACTAAAAGTCTCCCTTGTCCCCTGCCCCAATATATACCCTTTAAAATGGCTGCTTATTGAGATCTCTATAATTAAGGTGCTTACAGGGAACAATCATTCATTCTTTGTACTTAGATTCCCATAATGCCATGGGTGAGAGATAATCCAAGCAGGAGCTCAGAAAAGCCACTGAAGTCTCACTGGAAAAGTTGAAATGGTACCTACAGGAGAGGGGTAAACTTCACAAAAAGGCCTTTCTAAATTGTAGTTGGATATGGCTTTCCCCATGCTCAACCCCTTACCCACAGGTCTTGAGATACTGGCAACAACACCCCTAGAGACCCTCCCCTACCATATGGGAAGTTCATTGGGACCAACTGTCTGACATGGAAAAGAAGTCAGTATATCTCACCGATGGCAACACTCTCATGGTACACAATGCAACTCACCAGAGCATCACAGAACATCACCTTTCCACAACACACCCCACTTACCCAAGATTGCTGTTTAGGACCTGCATAGTTGGCAGAGCTAGAACTGCTCCAGTTGGTCATCTAGGATACTCTGAGTTTCCAGTTGCCTAATTTTCAAGTCTTCATTGACTCTTGAGCTGTAGTCAAAGGATTGGAAGGTAGATCAGATCAACAGAAACAAACATTTTTTTTTTCATACAAGAAAGGCACTTGGTATTTCCAGATTTGGAAAGAGCTCACAACCTCACCCATTTCCACTCTGTAGTGGTTTGAAGCTGAAGGTACCCAGTAAACATACATTTTTAATTTAAGCCATTCCTGTTGGTATGAACCCATTGTAAGCAGAACTTTTGATTAGGTTACTTCAATTAAGGCATGCCCCACCTCAATCAGGATGGGTCTTAATCCTATTACTGGAGCCCTTTTAAGAGAATGAAATTCAGAGAGAGAGAAAGTCACAGAAAACAAGAATCTGAAATGCAACTTGGAAGAGGAAGAAGAGACCAGGAGATGTTGTCATGTAATTTGCCATGTGACAGGAAACAAGGATCACTGTAGCCCACCCCAGAATAGCACGGTCTTTAGGGAAAAGAATTGTCTTGATGATGCCTTGATTTGGATAGTTTCCTGGACTCAAAACCATGTGTGCATAAATTCCCATTGTTTAACCCAACCCATTACATGGTATTTGCTTAATTAACATAGGTAATTAAAACACATACACTCGACTCACCACACCAGAGTAATTTTTCAAAGACACTGCTGATAAGTTACCTAAAATTCATTCCTACACAGCATATCTGGTGGGTCCTTCTGACACTGCCCACTCATGCCCCTGAAGCTTTTGCTATCAACTATCAGTCTGGGCCCATAGCCCCTTAAGACTCAGAGGCTCCTCTGCCCGGATGGAGAGGGCTCATAAAAAGGGATTGCATGTAGGCCTATTATTTGCCAAAATAGTTACTAAAGACTATGGCTTATGCTACCAATCCAAACATTGTCATCCCAGGAATGGGGTCATATTTCACAGAAGTGTTAAACTCTTTTCCCATTGACATATTTATTTCATAGGGACACTTCCCATCATTCTGAAGTAACCTGAAACTGGAGATTATTGCTCTCAAACTGAGCAGTCAAAACTCTGGTTCATCTTTAGAGGTACAGAAAAGCTACACGTGGTAGATGACAGTCATATTTAAAAATGACTTCCTTATACCCTGCCATGAGTACTTATTACCCATACAAGGCACGACACCCAGGAAAACACCAGACATAAAGCACATTTTGAGTAAAAGCATTATGCAAACTCTCACTGAGGGAAAAACGCCACTAAATCCAGCAGTCATGGTACAAGTAACAGTCCTAGAAGCTATTCCTACTAACAGGCTCAATGTGAATGTTCACCCCAGCTCTGTGCCTTTAATATTTTTGTTGGCTGTATGGGTCAACCCATGCGGCCTCACCATGCAGGCCAGGTATGCTCCAACAATACTGAAGTAATCCTAAAATTGTACACAAGGGTAGGTCAGAAGATGGTTGTTGTTCCTCAACGTGCCACCAAGTATGGCTGAGGATCCAAAGCCACCTCACCTATATATCAAATGGGTCCACTGGTACTAATGAATAAATGATTCTTCACCAAGGCATAAACTAAATGGCATTCTCACACAGCACCAAAGGCCTCACAAGCATAAATAAATCAAACCTGCATGGTGAATTTTCCTCTACCCCAGATACTGTGCATACTTTTCTAAGACAGAAGCTTACATTGCAAAGAGAGTCTATGAAAATAAGGACGCAACTGGCATATAAGTGTAGACAAAATGTACTCTTCTTATGGAGAAATGTGCAAGAGGTCACACCAGAACACACACCAAAAGCCTTTGCTGTGTGTCCTAGACATCCCCCTAAAAGTCATGAAGTTCTATGATGACAACCAGTTAACAAAATATAAAGAGTTTTCATGACTAGAGCTGCCCAATGGTATTTAAAATCCATGACAAATTTGCCCATATTTTATGGTTTGTTACTTGAGGGATACCCAACCATGTGTTGGCCTCAGCAATCACTACCACAGACCACTTCACCCCAGGCCATGACTTCATCACTAGAGAAGATTTGCCTCCAGTTGAATCCACCACAGAAGTTGGAGTAGAGGACTTACAGCGCTGCCTGCAGCCTTGGGACACAAACATGGAATTATGCCTCACAGAGATTGCCATTTACTAACCCAGAGGGCCCATGCAGTACTTAAATGTCTGCAAAACTAAAACTGTAAGCCATGCCCTCCACAATTGTTGACTCTTCTGCTAGCTAAGGAAGGGAGTCTGTTCTATTATCAATATAGCAGGCTGCATGTACATTATCAACTCAGGGCATGTACAATATAATTTACAAATATGAAATGATGGATACACATTATTAATAATATCTTCAATGCCTTTCTTAAAATGTATAATTGCTCCCAAACCCTCACTATCCTCAGGTCCACAGTGTACTTTTTTTTCATGGATAGCTGGGAAGATTGGCTTCACGAGGCCTTCAATTACTAGTTATAAATTTTAATCATGATTATGGTGCTCTTATTTGGCTGATTATTTAAATTATAATGAACAACTTAAATATATCTTTAACTATTTTAACTCAGGCCACAGCTATCTTAAAAATGATGCTGAGGCTTTAGGATGGATTATAATGGCATAAAAGAAATTGCATTTGGTGCCTCATCATCCTGCCTATCCTAGTCATAATTTGATCTTCTAAGCAACCACCCCAGTTATCCCTGCAGTCACCTGCACCTCTCTATGTTTTGGGAAGATAAGAGCTGCTACTAGCTTCTCTGGAAGGCTGCTGCCACTTATCCAAAAGGCATCTTGCAGCTTCTACTCTTTCATGCTGCTTAAATTACTAGAAGGGCAGGCACTTTCACATGGTTTGGATGAAAAGCAGCTGCCTCGATTTCTCCTAAAGGCCCTTGCTGCTTCTGTCCTTCTTACAGTATAGTTTGAAACAATAAATTCCCCATATTTGCAGGAAAATCCTAACCCCCATTCTGGATCACAACATAGGCAAATTCCCAGGAACCACATGTGCTTCCTACCCTACTTCCTCCATGGAAGCTCACAGGAGCCCAGGTTAGGTAAGTCAGAGACCTTCTGCCCTCCTTCATTCTCCACTATAATCCACAATGTTATTTGATCTAATAAAGGTGCCCTTTCATGTATTATTGGCTGGTTGGCTATGTATGTGTGTGCCTCATCCCCAAAAGAGTATTCACATTAACACCTGAAACACTAGTATACATATGTAGACCACACCATCCAAACACAACAGAGTAATCATTCTTTTCAAGTGTAAACAATCACGTTTAGGATAGACTATATAGGTCACAGAACAATTAGCAATAAATTTAAAGTGATTAAAATCATACAAAGCATCTTCTCAAATCCCAATGGAATGAAATTAGACATCAATGATATAGGGATAATTAGAAAATACACAAATATGTGGAATTAAACAATATACTGCATTGCAACTGATTTGGTCAAAGAAGAGATCAAGAATAGTGTGGTGATACATGAAAGAGAAGACAGAAAAATAGTATAGAAAATAAAAAAAAACAAAAAGTTGTTTCTTTGAATCAATCACTAAAATTCACAAATATTAAGATAGCCTGACAAAGAAAAAAACTGAGAAAAGATGCAAATAATAAAGCCAGAAATGAAAAGTGGATTCTTACTATAGACTTCACAGAAAGAAAAAGATTATAAAAGGATAATATGAACAGTTGCACAGTGTATTAGTCAGGGTTCTCTAGGGAAACAGAACCTACAGGAGATATATTTAAATAGCATAAGGTTTTATAATATTGCCTCATGCAAATGTTGGGATGCACAAGTCCAAATTTCATAGGGCAGACTGCAAGCCAGGGACTCCCATGAATGTCCTCATTGAGTTCCATAGGAGAAACTTATTATCAGAAATAGAAATTGGAATATTCTCTCTGAATCCTGAAATCTCTTCTGCTTTTAAGGCCTTCAACTGATTGGATGAGACCTTACTCATTGCTGATGGCAATTTCCTTAGTTGATTGTAGATGTAATTAGCCATCCATGCAATCACTTCACTGATGACTAAAGTCCATGAAATTTTCTTGTATTTTAACTAGCCCAGTGGTTGCTTGATGAAGCAACTAGGCACCATTAGGCACCATTACCTGCTTGAGATGACACTTTAGCCTAATTATAACATACATCATCAAATTAGATAACCTATATTAAATGGACAAATTCCTAGACACAAACTATATACTCTGATGTAAAATATAGAGGATCTCAATAGACCGTAGAGATGGAAACATTAATCAACAGCTCCCAACAAAAACAGTACAAGACCTGATGGATTCACTGTTGAATTTTACAAAAGCTTCAAAGCAGAATTGTTGACAATAATTCTCAAAATCTTCCAAAAAAATGAAACGGAGAGAAAAATAAATCCAAATTCATTCTATGAGGTCAGCATTACCCTAATACCAAAGCCAGATAGAGACATCACAGGAAAAAAAAATTACAGACCAATATTCCTTGGGAATTTAGATGCAAAGATCCTCAAAAAAATAACTGAATCAAATTGCACATCAAAAGAATTATACAACATGATCAAGTGAGATTTATCCCAGGAATGCAAGGGTCATTCATCAGAAGGAAATTTTAATTATTTCACATTAATCATATGAAATAATAATTAAAAAGATAATCAGAATTGATGCCGAAAAAGCCTTTGACAAAATCCAGTGCTCTTTCTTAAAAAAAACAAGAAACAAACAAACAAAAAAAAACACTCATGAGACAACCAGCACCATGGCGGCAGAGTAAGGAGCTCCTAGAGCCAACTTGTGCTACAGGGCAGTTAGTAATCACCCAGCGCTATCTAAAGCACATGTTTGGGGGCTCCAGTAGACCAGAAGAGCATCCTGCAACATCCTTGAAAGAATTGAAGGAGGAGACAGCCCATGTGCAAAGATCTATACGTAGAGCATGCCATGTCCCAGATGCTAGTGCCCATCCTCTATTGGTGGCATAAGCCACCATGGGAACTATTCCACAGCTGAAATTGGAAGCTCTACTTCCGCAAAACAGGGTAGAAATAGACAGTTGGGCATCAACTTCAGCTACTGATTAGTAAATTTGGCCGGCTAAGGTGTAATGCTAAGAACAGCTAAAGTTTGAAACTGTCCAAGTCAGAAAGAGGCCAGTAGCCACCATTTTAACTCTGCCACTGGCATGAGAGGAAGCAGGGTGGACTCAAAATCACAGTGTTGGCAGGGAAAAGCTTCTTTCCATCCAGATCAGATTGTAACTCTAACCAAAGCTCTGATCCCACCTCTGGCATGGAAGAAGCTATGGGGACTTTTGCCAGTCTCTCCAAGTAAATAGAGGCCACAGATGCGGAGGATGGTGATAATCCTACTCTGACAGGACAAGCTGCCTCACAAGCTATTCTGTGGCTGGAGTTGGGAGCTCTATCCCAAAAACAGGTGAGGAAGAGATGGTTGGCCACTGATTTCAGCTACAGATTAGTAAATTCAGCTGGATAAAGTATAACTCTAAGAACACCTAAAGTTTGAACCTGTCTAAGTTGGTAAGAAGATGGTAACTGCCATTTTATCTCTGTCCCCAGCATGAGGGGAAGCCAGGCTGACTGAAAATCACAGTGACCAGAGATACCATCTTTTTTCACCCAGATCAGCTTGCAACCCTAGCTTAGGCTTCAGCCCCAACTCTGTCAGGGAGGAAGCTGGCAGGCCCTGCACCAGCCTCTACTGGTAACTACAGGTACATTTGGCTGGACAGAATCAGATGTCTACTGTGGCAACTGTGGTCATTTTGGACCCACAAGGCATAGATTGCTGCCCACACCTGCAGCTCCATCCCCAACCCAGGTCGGGGAGAAAGGAGCATGAAATTTCATCAGTCTCTCTGGGCAAGCACAGTCTAGGCCTTCATGACTTGGGTTATTACACATGCCTGTGGCTCTGTCCCTAACCCTGACAAAGGAGAAAGTTGGGATAAGCTTCACCCATCCCTGGGTGAATGAGGGCAACTTAACACTCCACAGCTTATAGCACCACCTACATCCTTAGCTCCTATTGCACAACCAGCAAGGGAGAAAGGTAAAGAAAGCTCTAAATGAAAGAGAGAAACTGCACCCAGAATAAATACATCTAGTAAGCCAGATGCCAAGACACCAACAAAAAATTACAATCCACATCAAGAAATAGGAAGATATGGCCCAGTTAAAGGAACAAGATAAGCCTCCAGAGGACATAAAGGAGTTGAGACAAGTAATCATAGATGTTCAAACAAATCTCCTAAATAAATTGAATGAGATGACTAAAGAGATTATGGATATTAAGAAGAATTGGATGAGCACAAAGAAGAATCTTAGAAAAATCACAAATCTTATGGGAATGAAGGTGCAATAAATGAAATTAAAAGTACACTGGAATCATATAATAGTAGATTGGAGAAGTCAGAAGAAAGAATTGGTGAGCTTGAAGAAATGGCCTTTGAAAGCAAACACACAAAAGAACAGATGAAGAAAAGAATGGAAAAAAAAATTGAACAAGTTCTCAGGGCAGTAAAAGAAGGCAAGAGACATGCAAACATACATGTCATGGGTATTCCAGAAGGAGAAGAGGAGGTAAAAGGGACAGAAGGAATATCTGACAAAATAATGGTAGAAAATTTCCCAACCCTATTGAAGGACATAGATATCCCTGTCCAAGAAGCACAATGTACTCCCATCTGAATAAATCCGAATAGACCAGCTCTGAGACACATACTAATCAGAATGTCATATGCCAAAGAGAAAGAAAGAATTCTGAGAGCAGCAAGAGAAAAGCAATGCATAAAGTATAAGGGATACTGAATAAGAAGACAGACACATATACCAATGGAACAGAATTGATGGTTCACAAACAGACTCTCACATCTATGTTCAAGTGATTTTTGACTATTTTGTCAAACCCACCTAGCTCAGGCAGAACAGTCCATTCAAGAAATGATATGGAGAGAACTGGATATCCATAGCCAAAAGAAGGAAACAGGACCTGTATCTCACAGCTTTTACAAAAATTAACTCAAAATGGATCAAAAACCTAAATATAAAAACAAGAACCATAAAGCTTCTAGAAGAAAATGTAGGAAAATATCTTCAAGACCTGCTGGAAGGTGGTAGATTCTTAAAGAGGATAAGAGGAGGACCGAGATGGACCACTGATGTTTAATGTATGTAGAAGTTTTAATTAACTTTAATGTAAAAGTGTAGAAATTATATAAAGTTGATGGTAACACATTACAATAACCGCTGGTTTATAAATGGGAATATGACTGGAAAGTGTAGTCTAGGGATGTAAATGCAAATTGACAAAAAGCTAGAGAATAACGTTGGGACTGAATAACACACTAATCCCAGAGGTGGATGAGAATTGTGATTCATGGTACAGATGCAAGAGTGTCCTTTGTGAGCTAGAGCAGATGTACATCACTATTGCAGGGTGGTGGGAATGTAGAGTAGCATGGAAAAAATACAACTGGAGTGACCTATGGACTGTGGTTAACAATAATAATGTAATATTCATTCATCTATGCCAAAGATGTACTGTGTTGATAATGGGGGAGTATTGAAAAAGTGTGCTAAATATATGCTATGGACCTGCTAATAATCTGATGATATTATCTCATGATCTGTAAAAAAATATTCCACCACGGTGTGGTGTGTTGATAGAGGGTTGTTTATGGGAATTCTGCACATTAATAAGGTGGGTTATGGGAAAATACACTAATTGTAAAATAAGGACTATAGTTAGTAGTAAGATTTTGTAAATATTCTTTCATAATTTGTAATGAATGTCTCACAACAATGCAAGGTGTTGGCGGTGGGTTGATGTATGGGACCCCTGTATGATGATATGCATGTTTGCTTTGTAAGTTCACAACTTTTACTATACGCTTATTGTTTATGTATGTTCATGTATAAATGGTATAAAATAATAATAATAATAATAGGTTGGGTTAGGGGAAAAATACAACAAATGTAAGATACTTTGGTTAGTAGTAATATTTTGAGGATGCTCTTTAATCCTTAGTTAAAAATGTATCACAACAATGCAAGGTATTATGGTGGAGTGAGGTTTGAGAGCCCTGTATGATGTTACGTATGTTTCCTTTGTAAGTTCACAACTATTACGGTAAACTTATTGTCTCTGTATGTTTCTGTGTGAGTGGATATACTTCAATAAATTTTTTAAAAAAGGAAAAACATACAAAAAAACACTTATAAAAATAGGAATAGAACGGTGTTTCCTCAACATGACAAAAAAAGCACCTATGAAAAACTCACAGCTAATGATTCGCAATGGTGAAGAAATGATAGTTTTCTTCCCTAGATCAAGCATACTTAAGAATGCATACTACTCCATTGTTATGCACCATTGTGCCGAATGTGCTAACCAGAGTAATTATAAAGGAAATTGAAATTAAAAAATTGTTCAAATTCGAAAAAGGAGTACAGCTCTCACTATTTACAGATGACATGACTCTATATGTAAAAAATAACAAATAATCTATAAAAAGCTACTATAGCTCAGCAAAGTAACAGGGTATAAGATCAACACATAAAAATCAGTCATATTTCTATACACCAGCAATGAACTATGTGAAAATTAAATCAAGAAGAATATCCCATTTAAAAAACAACTGAAAGAATAAAATATCTAGGAATAAATATATCCAAGGATGCAAAGAAATTTTCTATAGAAAAATATAAAACATTACTGAAAGAAATTAAATAAATCTAACTAAATGTAAAGATATTCTGTCCTCATATGTTAGAAGACTTAATATCACTAGGGAATCAATACTATCCAAAGCAATTTACAAATTTAATACACTGCCAATCAAATTCCAATAGTACACTTTGCAGAAACAAATAGAAAAATAATTATCAAATTTATATTGAATTGCAAGGATCCCCAAATAGCCAAAACCATCTTGAAAAAAATCAAGGTTGGAGGACTCACACTTCCCCAATTCAAAATGTATTACAAAGTTACAGTAATCAATATAGTGTGGCTCTAGCAAAAGGACAAACACATAGCCTAATAGAATAGACTTGAGAGTGAAGAAATAAACTTATATATCTACAGTCATTTGATTTTTTATATGGGAGCCAAATCAACTAATTGTTTAAAGAACAATCTGTTCAACAATCAATGCTCAGAAAACTGGATAGCCCCATAAAAATGAAGGAAAGTGGAACCCTACTGCACACCATAAAAAAAGATCATTCAAAATAGATCAAAACCTAAAGCACAAAAGGTCTAAAACTCTTAGAAAAAAGCATGCAGAAATATTTCCAGGACTTTATATAAGGCAGTGGATTCTTAATCTATAACGAAAGCAGGAGCACCAAAGGAAAAAGAACAGAATAATTGGACTTAACAAAATAAAAAATGTTTGTGTATTTAAGTACATTATCATGAAAGTGAAAAGACAGTCTAAAGAATGGGAGAAAATATTTGGCAAACATCTATCTCATAAGGGTTTAACATCCAGAATATATAAATAACACAAAAATAACCTACTAAACAACACAAAAGGCAAACAACTGAGTTTTAAATGAATGTATCCAAAGAAGATTTACAAATGACCAATAACTACAACACCATTAGCCATCAGAAGATATAGATTAAAACCACACTGAGATACCACTTCACACACACTAGAATGACTATTATTAAAGCAACAAAGGCTTTGTATCAATGTCAAATTCTTTAACTTGCTAACTGTATCCAGAAAGTTACTTAAGTGAATATCCTAGTTCTTAGGAAATGTGCTGGGAATGATGTGGAGAAATAGAAACCATCCTACGTTGTTGGTGGGGATGTAAAATGGTTCAGCTTCCATGGAAAACAGTTTGCCTTTCCTCAAAAAGTTAAACATAGAACTATCATATGACCCAACAAACAAAAATCTAAGTACATACCAAAAAAAATCAAATGCATGAACTAAGATGGATATTTGTGCATCAACATTGATAGAAACATGATTCACAATACCCAAAAGTTGGGCATAACCCAAATGTCTATCAAACGATTAACTGAAAAGTAAATGTGGTATATCTGTACAATGGAATCTTATCGAGCCTAATGATTTTTGATGCATGATACTACATGCATTAACTTTGAAGACTTCATGTCAAATAAGATAAGTTTGAGAGAAAGAGACAGATATTTTCTGATTTCACTTATATGAAATAGAATATGCAAAGTCATAGAGACAGAAAATAGAGAAGAGCTTGTGAGGGATGGGTGAGAGAAAATGAGGAATTAATGCTTAATAGATGCATAGTTTCTTTTTGGAGTGGTGGGAAAGCCCTGGTAATGGATGAAAGTAAGGTTAGTACAACATTGTGAATATGATTAATCCCATTAAAATGTGTGCTTGGGAATGGTTGAAATCAGAAAGTTTATATTTGATGTTTCCACACCAAGAAAGAGTAGCTAAAGAGATAATGACAATTATATGCAATACACGATCCTGCATTGTATCTAATAATGGAGAGGAAAAGTCTCATAAGCACATTAATGGGACATAT
>JAQZBX010003127.1:0-14877 GCA_029593785.1 Cabassous unicinctus
TGAGTACGTGAGTATTTGCTATACTATCCCAGAACTATTCTGCATGTTTTGAGTATCTCACAAATAGTGAGACAGGTGGGCACAGGATGGCAGGAAAGGTTGGTATATGGAGGCCTGACACTGTTTGGGGGCTTCAAAGTAAAAGCCACAAAAAGCAAATAAAAAACTAAGACGCATTCCTTCAACACCTTCTGGATTAGGCTTAGTCCTAGGAGTTTTGCTTTTTAATCTTCAAAACACTTTTCAAATGCAAGACCTTGGTTAATCGGGCAACAAGCCCTGTGAGGTTTACCAGTCTGGGGGATTCATTTTTTCACCATTTATTTAATCCTAAACTGTTTCTCAGTTTCCTCAACTGCAATACCGGGTTAACAAGATTATCTCCCGCACAAATGTGGGAGAATGAAATAATTTATGTAAAGAGACTAATTTGCCGGCTGGCGTAGAGTAAAAGTCCAAAAAATGTCAGTTGCTGCTGTTATCATACTGCTTACCAGGCACAGTTCCAATAACTGTGTGAGGAGATGACTGAGAAACAAGGCACCTGTCTGCTGCGCTGAGTTGCATTAGAACCATAAACACAAGAGCACTAACGGTTTCAGAAGAACATGGACCTTCAAAAGATAAAAGAAAAACATTCCTTGCCAGGCCCTTTCTAAGACCATCTCCCGGGATTCCGGGAGGGATCTACAAAAAAGGCAGCACCCTCCTACTCCCGCACCAGTCCACAGGGAGGCGGAACACGCGGGAGGGGCGGGGCGTGGCAGGGGGCGGGGTGAGGCCGGGAGGAAGTGGTGAGGGGTGGGGCTAGCCTGGGAGCAGAGCAACGGAGACCGGTGGTGACAGTCTTGCTCCGACCAGAAGAGGAGATGAGCGTCCCAGTCGTGCTCCGGATGTTAGGCTTCATGACGGCCGCCCTCTGGGCAGGGTTCGATCTCCGGACTCTCCTGCTGGGTGCCGTCGCCTTTCTGTTCATTGCTGATTTCCTCAAAAGGCGGCGCCCAAAGAACTACCCTCCTGGGCCCTGGGGCCTGCCCTTCATTGGCAACTTCTTCCACCTGGACTTTAAGCAGATGCACCTGCACCTTCAGCAGGTAGGAGCGGGAAGAGGTGCCAGGGAGTGCGGTGGCCTGAGCCTTTAGGGCAACAGGCACTCCAGGGAACGTGGGGGAAGGCTTTGGGTGGCTCTGCAGCTAGAGCTGGTAACCTGGGTAAACCCCCCTTTGATCCCCCTTTTCCTCATCCAAATGGCATTATTCTACCTGCCATTTATGTGGCTGAAATGTCACCTCCATTCTTTCAACACTTAAAAGTGCTGTGCCACTTTCTTCTGGTTTTCATGGTTTTGATTTGTTCATCATAGGTAATGGTGACAATTTCAAGGTTTTTTCTCACAACTTCAAGATTTTTTCTTGCAGTTTTCGTAAAACTGTGATGTGTCTTGGTCAGGATTTCTTTGTGTTTATCCTGTTTGTACTGGATTGCTTTGGGTTTGTCTTCCTTGGGTTTACCGAGTTTCTTGTATTCATAGGTTGATTTGATTTGATTTTTTCTGAGAAATTTGGGAAATTTTCAATCATTATTTTTTCACATACTTTCCACTCCACATTATTTTCCCCCTCCTGGGACACTAGGGCTTTGATGGCATTAGTGCAATCTTCTGTTATTGCACCACAGGTCAATCTCTTTTTCTTTGTGTTGTCAGATTAGATACTTTCTATTGATCTGTCTTCAAGCTCACTGCTTCCCCTTTCATTACTACTCTGCTATTGTGTTTATCCACTGAGTTTTTATTTCAATATTATCTTTTTCAGTTCCAAAACTTCTACTTGGTTATATATGTTCTTTATTTTCTTGTAGAGATTTTCTATTTTTCTCTTTTGTCTCAAGAGTGTCCTTAATTGCATTATGTAACATGTTCGTGATAGATGCTTTAAAATATTTAGCCAATAATTCTAACATCTATGTCAACTCAGTGTTGGTATTTGTTGTTTTCTCATTCAAGTTGAGATTTTCCTGGTTTTTAGTAAGATGAATAATTTTGAACTGTATCATAGACATTTAGTATATTATTAGACTCGGGATTCTTTATAAATCTTCTGTTTTTGTAGGTAGTCAACCTGCTCAGTTTTGCAGGCTGTGGTTTAAATGTGATTGTAGATATAAATCCTCTACAGTGCTGTTTTAGTTTGCCAAAGGGCTGCCGGTGCAAAGTACCAGAAATAGGTTGTTTTTATAAAGGAGATTTATTTGAGGTAAAAGCATACAGTTCTGAAGCCATGAACTATATCAAATTGAGGCATCAACAGAGATGCTTCCCCTGCAAATCACCTACCCCTTGGCAAAGCAAGATGGCCACAGATTTCTGCAGATGCTTTTCCTGCAAATCAGCTACCACTTGGCAAAGCAAGATGGCCACGGATCTCTGCCGAGGCCTCTGCCTTCGGAGCTACCTGTGGGCAACCAGGCATAGGGCTTATCTCTTGCCGGGCCTCTTCTGTTAGTCTCGGCTGCTCTGCTTTCTTCAAAAGTTCAGCTGCATGCTGTCAGGCATATGGCTCATATCTCCTTGGGCCTCAGTTCTTTGAACCTCTCGGGGGCTTCTCTCCTTGCTGCTCAGCTGTGGGCTAAACTGGAGCCCTTTCTCACATTGCAGGATCAAATATGGCAGGTACTTTTTCCTGTGTGTGTCTCTTTCTATACCTCTTATTTTGATCAGACCCATCACAAGGACAGAGACTCAGCCTGAGTCACGCCTCACTGACGTAGTTTAGATGAAAAGGTCTCATACCCACAGGAATGGATTAGTTCAAAACATCTTTCTCTTTTTAGGATTCATAAAATAATTTCAAATTGCCACATATGATATTCTAGTCTTCCGCACTTATTTGTTACCCAGACGATAGATATCTTTCCCACAGTCTTTTCAATGCAGGCTGGGGAGGAGGATGGTTGGTACAGAAATCAGCACACTGTCCACTGACTCCTCCAGGTAGGGGAGCCTCCTTCTTCCTGCAGGAGGAATGGAAGTCAGAGTTATATCCACAGGCTTAATGAGGAAGAAGCACCTCCTTGTTACTGAAGAAGAGGGATAGAATTCCTAAGTCTGACTCCTACTAACTCCTTCAGCAAGTTTCCTTACTTCAGGGCAAGGAAAGAAGTGAGAGCTCAGCCCTTAGACTTTGCAGGGAAGGGGTGTCACCTTGTTATGGCGGCACTCATAGTGTGGAGAGGTAACCACATCTTTTTTCATGGTTTTTGCTTCAAGATCAGTAGGTAAAAAGATTAAAATGCTCCTGTGCTGTTGTACCTCTCTTTTCCTGATCCTTTGGCTAGATAGAGAGAACAAGCTATTTTTGGAGCTATTTTTGTCTTGTGATTAGTAGGAAGAGTAAAATGGAAGCCTTTTACTCAGACTTGTCCAGAATTAGAAGACTTGTAGTAACCCCCACCCACACCTCATCACCTGCCCTTGACCTACCACATATTTGGGCTCCATTAACTAATGAACCTTACATTCCAATCACACTGGATAGCTTGTTTGCCTCTGAACACCCATATTTTCCTGTCTTTTCAGTTGCATATACTGTTCCCATAACCTAAAAGTTCTCTTCTTTCACAGTGTGTGCTCCTTTGCTGGCATCCTGATCTTCACTTAAGATATATCTCAAATACTATCATTCTTTAGAATTTTTCTCGGATGTATGGGGTAGCCATTGAACTCTTCTTGTCCCTTTCTACCAGTATTATAGCATATGTTATCTTCAGCTGTTCATTAGTTTTTTCTGTACTCTCCCAAGGGACTTTGATTCTTTAGGAAATCCCCATATCCTGTTGATCTTTGTACTACCTTCACATATAAGATGGCAAAGGAAGAAGGAGTCTGTCACTTCTTATAAGTGTCATAAAAACTTGGATTGAACTTGAAATTGATTTCCACAGGTTGTTCTGAGAAACTTAGCATAGCCCCAGGAACTACTTGGGAGACAAGGATTTTTAATAGGAGTCCTTGTGTCCCAGATAACTAGAGAAGCCCTGAGACTGCATGCATAACTGCATTCATATGTACAAGATTTTATTAAAGAGTGGATACATGACTAACACTCAATTTTCAAAGGATTTCATGACTCCAAAAAGTTTAAGAACCACTGTGATAAAACTTCACTCATTTCCTTTTCTTTCTATTTTTATTTCTTTACTTTTCTTTTACTTCATTGAATGAGAAAACCTTTTAAAACTATAAACACAATACACACTCATTGCATTATGCAGAGAAAGAGAGAACCTGACCACTTCTCCTGCCCATTCCTCCCACCCCATCACTGCGTCCCACCACCCCTACCAACATATTCAGATATACCTCTCTGTTGGGACTTTGGTATACATCTTTCCAGATTTCCATATAATAAATATGAAATTCTTTTATATGCTTTATTAGAGTTTCTACATATCAATGAGAAAAATGTTGATCATCTCAATACAAAAATGATTAGAAGATATAAGCGGGCAATTCAATATGCAGACTAGGGAAAAGGTGTTTGTTTTAGTTTGTGAAAGGGCTGCCAATGCGAAGAACCAGAAGTGTGTTGGCTTTTATAATACAGATTTTACTGGGATAAAAGGTTTCAGTTCCAAGGCCGAGAAATGTCCAAATTAAGGCATCAGCAGAGATGGCTTTCTTACCAAAGTCAGCCATTGTAGATCCTGTTGTCCTGTGTTTAAGCAAGATGGCTGCCGATCTCTGCCTAGGTCTCTGCCTTCCCCTACAGAATCTGTGGGGTCCCGATGCTCAGCTGTGGGCAATTTTTGTTTCTTTTTCTGTAAGCTTATTGTTCTTTCTGGAATCACATCAAAATGACAGGCAGGTTGCAGAAGTGAAAGCAACATGTTCCACTTGGTGAGCTCCCTAATACCCCAAACAGTGGTAGGGGTTGGGTAAGGGTGCGGAGGGAGTGAGAAGGCATTGACTAGAAAAGAAAGTATTGACTTAAGGGAGGGGAACTCTCCTGGTCATTTTCTTCAGGAAATCATACCCTTGCAGTGGATTGACAAAAAACTTTATTCAGTGTCTGAGCACTGACAACAAAAATGATGGTGATAAATAGTGTTTTGGACCATCAGAGACTTTATTCAGTTTCTCAGAACAAGGACAAGGATGATGATAATAAATAACCACAGTGGTTGCCAATAATATGCTTGATGAATGACCACAAAGTCAATGAAAACAATAAATGACCAAATAACTAAAATAAATAGAAATACCGTGTGTTTTTTGCCTATCAGAATGAAGCTGATGCACACGTGCACACACGGACATGCACACACAATACCCAATGTTGGTGAGAGTTCGGGGGAACAGACCCTCTCACCCACTGCTGGGGAAGGTATGAATTGGTACACCCATTGTCCCCCCTCCCCTTTTTTTCTCCTCTTCGTGTCTTTGTTCTGTTGGTTCTTAAGTTTAAAAACTTAGATTAAGTGGAATCGGAATCTCAACTTTATATATCTTAGTAATCATTTTTAAATGCTTAATCCTACACTTGGAATTTTTATTAAATTTCTTGTCTCCTATTGCTCCCTCCCCACCCTTTTATAGCTATTTCAAACCTTTGTTTTTTCTTTTTCTACTTTCATTTAAGCCTGATTGAGCCTTCTGAGCCATCCCGCTTTTAACCATTCTTTTTCCCTTAATATTTAATTTGTTTTTTTTTTTTTTTAATGACTTATTGCTCAATGAGAGGATCCTCTTCATATGTGCTCAGGGTCATTTAATCCATGTAAAGAATCGGCAGGATGTTTACACTAAGGATTGGTAGCCAACGCTACCATCATAAATATTATTGGGAAACCAGGGCACTACGAGCTCATTTGCTCTATCCATGTTTACACAGTTGATCATACTATAGAAGATTTTTATTTGTTCTGTTGGACTCTAAATATAGATGAGTAGAGAGTGATAGAGATGGAACTCTGAGGAGTTTCATTTAGTAAGCATTTATGGAGTGCTAGGCAACTCCAAGTACAAGCTGAGATTCTGATTATATCACAATTTAGGTGAGTCATTTAACTTAGCATGAATTTTTCAGATTGTATTAGTCAGGGTTCTCTCGGGAAACAGAATCAACAGGAGATACCCATCAATAATATGAGATCTTATAAGAGTTTCTCATGCGACTGTGGGGATGCACAAGTCCAGGTTTCACAGGCAGGCTGCAAACAGGGGCTCCGATGAAAGTCCAATAAAAGGTCCTTGACGAGTTTCTGGGAGAAGTTGGCTGTCCAAAGACGAGCTGGGAAATTCTCTCTGAATGTTGAAATCACTTCTCCTTTTTAGGCATTCAACTGACTGGATAAATGCGTCACCCATTGCTGATGCAATCTCCTTGATTGATGCAGATGTAATCAGCCAACCACATAGTAATCTCACTGGTGACAGAAGTACATAAATGCTCTTGTATTACGATTAGACCAATGCTTGTTTGACCAAACACCTGGATACAATTACCCTGGCCGAGTTGACACATTAGCCTAACCATCCACATATGTTCTGTGAACACCCTTATTGAATATTCCAAATTAGTCAAGAAGGCTAAGAAGTTCACCCAGGCACCCAGCAAGATGAAAAGAAAAGTCTATTTGATTTATATGGACTCATTACTGCCATTTCCAAAAAGCAAAGACACATACTTTGGAGGCAGACCAACCTGAGATTGAATCTTGGTGCAGCCCTTTCTAACAAGTCAGGACATACTGTGCTAGAGATAAGCAAAGATGGATAGAATATTTGGTAACCATATATCTGATAGGAGCCTAATATCCAGCATATATAAAGAAATCCTATATCTTGATAATAAAAAGACAAACTGGCCAAGCAATTTGAACAGACACTTCTCCAAAGAAGAAATACAAATGGTTAAAAAGCACATAAAATATACTCAATCAACATCAGTAGCTATTATGGAAATGCAAATCAAAACTACAATGAGATACCATCTTACACCGATTAGACTGTTGGCCATTAAAAAAACAGAGGACTACAAGTGATGGAGAGGATGTGGAGGAAGGGGAACCCTCATCCACTGCTTGTGGAAATGCAGAATGGTCCAGCCATCGTGGAGGATAGTTTGGTGGTTCCTCAAAAAACTAAATATAGATCTGCCATATGACTGAGCAATTCTACTGCTGGGTATATACCCAGAAGAACTGAAAGCAAGGACACAAACAGATATATGCACACCAATGTTCATAGCAGCATTTTTCACTATAGCCAAAAGTTGGAATCTACTCAAATGCCCATCAACAAATGAGTGGATAAACAAAATGTGGTATATACATAAAATGGAATATTACTCAGCTGTAAGAAGGAATATAGTACTGACACACGGGATAACATGGATGAATCTTGAGGACCTTATGTTGAGTGAAGCAAGCCAGGCATTGAAGGACAAATATTACATGACCCCTCTGTTATGAATTGAGCAAATTGATACGACTCAGAGAGCTAGAGTCTGGAAGATAGGTTTACTGAAAATAGGAAGGGAGAAGAAGGTTGTGAGCCAACGCCCATATGGACATAATCTATGATAAGGTGAAAATTTTTAGTTGGGCATTGAAGGGATATGACAGGGGTGTAGGGATACTATTGGGTTGGGCGGTGCAAGCTTAACAGGGGGGTAGGGTGGGGAGTATAGGTTGAATGGTCCAAGGAACTGGGAGGAGGGTTGGGGGAGGGAATAGGTGAACATTGGCGATAGGTGGGTATGTGGGTTAAACTACAATGTTGAGAAAATTCTATTGGCAATATGACAAGAAAGCATTACTGGCTTAGGGTGTTGAATGGGGTGGGGAGGCATTTGGGACAGGGCAGATCTGGAACAGTCTTCTAGAGAATGTGCGAGTGATCATTTTGTCATAGTGTGCAGTATCATTGGGGGTGACCCACATAATGAGTGAGTAGGAGTTGGACTTCCATACTGGGGAGGCCCAATATGTTCTCAGTTCGGGGCAGGGGTGTCTCTTGAGAACATGGGAGGTACCTAATAGGGGAGGACAGACTAATGTGTCCAGCCCTCAGCGTTGTTGCAAGTATCTAAGAATCTTGTCCTTCAAGGAGTGAAGCCTGATGGTCTCTGTGGACCCCAAGGGGAGGAGGAGGAACGAATAGAAGAGATTGAAGAGGGGGTGTTTGGGGGCAATGGAAGTGTTCTGCATGATCATGCAGTGATGGATATAAGCCATGTTAAATTTCATCAAAAGATTATAAAAGTGTATGGTCTAAAATGTAAACTATAATGTAAACCATTCACCATGGTTGGTAGGTATGTTTCAATATTTATACATCAGTTGTAACAAATGTACCATCCACATATAAAAAGATTATTAATAGGGAAGGGTGAAAAGGGGGAGGATGCTAGGTATATGGGAGTCCCATATATTCTGTATATAACCTGTGACCTAAAATTTCTTTGAAGACAATATAAAAAAAAAATAAGACAATGGGGAAGAAATGGAAGAAAATGCCACTGTACATACAGGACAACTGATATTACAGTGATGAAAACAAAAATATCAAAAAAATATATTTTTTAATGTATTTCATTTTTTTAATACCCCAATTTTTTTTCACTTTATTTTAGGTTTAGTTTCACTAAATTATCATGTATTTTATTTCTTATGTTTAAACCTATCATTATTATTTCATTTTCATATTAATTGAATTTGGCAATATTCTTGGCTTCATTTTTCAAGAGGTTTTGGAACACAGAAGGGTTACAACTATGGTAGGGGAGGATCAATGGGGTGGGGTGTCAGTGATGCAGGATACATGGGGGGAAGTTCACCTGGGCATATATATAAGAAATATAAATATGTTCAAATGTTCATGGAGCATTGCCACAGTGGGTGGAGATTAACACAACAACTGAAAGATTATTGAATACCCATCCTGGGGAGCTCTGCCACATTCTCTAATGGAAGCGCAACAATTCCCCAAGTACAAGGGCAATGACTAGTGAAAAAAGATGGTCCATTGATGGGCCCATCATGTTGACGACTATGCTTGCGAGCCTTTTGCTATTGAATTTGCATCTTAGCCTAGTGTTGGAGAGTGCCTAAGAGTTGCCTCCTGAGAGCCTCATTGTTGCTCAAATGTGGCCTCTCTCTAAGTCAAACTCAGCATATAAATGCATTACTTTCCCCCCAGTGTGGGACATGACTCCCGGGGATGAACCTCCGTGGCACCAAGGGATTACTACCAAGCACCAGCTGGTGATACAACTGGAAAAGACCTTGAATAAAAGGGGGAAAAGGTAAAGATAAATGAGTTTATATCATTAAGAGACTTCAAAGTGAGTCAGGAGGTCATCAGAGAAGTAACTCTTATGCATGTCTCATAGACAGCCAAGGTAGATATTACCCCAAATAGTGGGGATCCTGAGGGCTCTGGAGACACCCAGGACCTATGGTCATGGCAGATATCTCTGGAGTTTGGTGTCTTGCCAGTGGCCCTACTTTGGAGTTTGTGCTTCCAAGTGTGACAGAGTTGGATTCAGATGTGACTTCTCTACACATGCCTCTTTTTTCCCTTTTATTTGAGCCTATAGTTGGTGCTGGAGTTGGTACGTGTACATCCAAGAGACTTTAATCTTGGGCTGTCCATGTTCCAGCTGGGCCCTGAAATTCAACGGAGTTGCAATACCTACTCTCCAGTTCATTGGACTCACCCAGGACAACTAACAAGAAGATGATGGACAACGACCATCCCAAGGAACTGAGAGAGTCTACAACTGCAAGCAAGAGAGTCTCATCCATCTGCCCCATGGGATCAAAGCCTCTTCTCAATTAGAGGTGGAGTGGGCAACACCATCCCAGAACTCTCAGGTTTGGGAAATGAACTCTCGACTAAAGTAGACTTGCTGGTATTCTAGTATGGACTTATTGTGATTCTAGCAATGGAAGAAACTATTTCATTCATATGGAGGCAGTGGCCACTAGAGGATCTGAGGGAAGAGAGAGGGAAATACAGGTGAAATATGGGGGCATTTTGGGGATTGGGAATTTTCCTGAATGACATTACAATGACAGGCACAGGCCATTATATATCTTGCCATAACCTACAAAACTGTGTGGGAGAGAGTGTAAACTACAATGTAAATTATAATCCATTCTTAGTGACAATGCTCTAAAATGTTTTCATCAATTGTGACGAATGTACCAAACTAATGAAAGATGTTGTTAATGTGGAAGGTGTAGGAAGCGGGGAATATGGGAATCCCCTTTTATGTAACATTTATGTAATCTAAATACCTTTTTTAAAAAAATAAATATATATTTTTGAAAAAGATATATGGAGAATCATGCCTAAGGAACAATGGAAGAACAATGAATTCAGTCTAGATCTTTAATGTGGGAGGGGGGTAGTCTGATGATACTGAACTATTTTCTTTGCTCTGATGCTGGTTATATAGGTCTTAGGTTCTATAGGTGCCATGATAGAGTAAGTACATGAGAATATGGGAGGAGGAGTCACAGCTTCCTGGAGGAAAGAGAACCCTTCTCTTTGATACACTGCCTGCAGCTAAGGACAATGCAGGTAGATAAGAAGCAGGGGCAGTGTCTGTAAGATAGAACTGTCTCTTGGAATAGACAGTTTGGGAAAGACTGATTCATGAGCAATCATTGTCATCCAAGTCATATTTACACATTCCTGCACACCTGAGTCATATTTACACACTCCTGTACACCAGAGCATACTCATGAACCCACACACACCCAGGTTTTCATCTACCCCCCAGCCTCTCACTCTCTCACTCCCACTGAATTCAAAGGTCCTGGAGCCATTTCAGGTTCAGTTATTGTTTTCAAATCATAACATGTTACCCAGTGAATGTGGCTGTCCTTAATCCTAAGTGCTTTTCTCCCACATATCTTTGTGCTGTCTTCCTCTTTGTCACCATGATTGCACACACATCCCTCTCCACAGAGAGCCTATTATTTCCTCAGAGATTCGCCAAGCAGCAGTAAGCCAAGCACCAGGAAACAAAGTGCCTTTCCTATCGTGGCTCTCAGTCTTCCTCAGAGAATCCTCTGAGAAAAGAATGTTTTTCTTTCTTTCATAGCTGGTTGCTGAGACTCAAAAAGGTGAAGCAACTTTCCCAAGAGCTTATATCTTGTGAACTGCAGTTATGTATGGATTCACATTTAACTCAAGAGCTAGACAGTTTTTCTCTATATTTGGCCTAGCCCTCTAAAGAACTTCTATTATCTAGCATGTGTTGGGAAATGGGACATTTTCTACTGGGTAAATAGATACTATGATTTAGTAAGAAATTTGTGTTTGCTACACCAGAGTTTCACTAAAACCTAAGCCTTTTTTCGAGGATTAGATATACAGAATTCTCTATCTTCACTAGACTCTAGACAGCTGGAGATTAGAGATTTTGTTCTTTTCTTTGCAGATATATCTTCAGTGCCTTGTTCTAGAAACCTGTAATGGGTGCTCACTCACTTCATGTTGGTTGAATATGTGAAAGAACTTCCAAATACTGTAGTGAATTGAACCTGAATATAGTTGACAGGAGAATAAAAGAAGACAAAGAAAAACACTCCCATTAGACAACATGATATGCATACACACACAAAATATCCTCAATCCTAGCAACTGTAACTATTTAACTATATTTCAGCTTGTGAAGAAATACGGGAACCTCCTTAGCCTGCAGTTTGGTGACTTCCATTCAGTAATTATAACAGGATTGCCCTTAATCAAAGAAGTCCTTGTCCACCAGGAGCAAAAGTTTTTGAACCGTCCTATGACTCCTATCCAAGAACATATTTTTAAGAATAATGGTAAGTTTCCTGACAAATACAAGAAATGAGTGTTCAATATTCTTATGTTCTGTTAAAGGTGCCTCTATGATTATAATTCTTAAAAAACCCTGGAAACCAGGCCCACTATAAAATTCCTTCCATTGAAAGAAGCTAGATATCCATTACCCACATATGATGGCCTTGAAAAGGATTCAGCAGGGACAGTGCCAAAGTCAGGGACTTGGGAGAAGTCTCTCCTGCAGGTACTCACTGTGGATGCTTTGATAATCAAGTAAGTTCATCATGCAGTGATAGCAGAGGAAGAGGCAATGCATTCTCTCTTTCTGCTTTCCCATTCCAAACCTCTTACCATAGGAAATTGAATATGGATCTTTTTCCATCTGCTACTCATCCAATTCCTTATTGTTGTCTCTAGTTGCTTCTGATTGGTCATGCCACAAAGAGTGTCTCAAGACTTCGGTTGATTACAACCCATGACATATTAGACCAGGCTGGTGTGAATAATTAAAATTAATATTAAAGAAACTTAATCATTTAAAAACTGAGATGAAAAACTCAAATCTGTTAGTCTATCAAAGCACCATATTTTTAAGTTGCTTTGCAATTCCTCTTTGAAATATATTATCTATTCACTTTACATCCATTCCCTGTACTTTTAAAATTGTCTGCCATGTGAAGCACCATGCAAGGCACAAGGGATATAACAATGAGTAGAACAGAGGGAGTCCATGTCCTCATGGAACTTGCTTCAATTCAGGGAGAGAGAGAGTGCCAATTAATTCGATAATAATTTAATGCCTATACTACTATGGAGTTAAATGCAGGGTACACTTATTAAAGGGAACTAATCTAGCCCAGGAATTCAAGAAAAGCCAATATAAGGAAATGGTTCTATTTAGTAAAGTGAAGAGAGAGGAGGAGCCATTATGCAGAATGAATAACATAGGAATATTGATGAGATGGAATGAAGGAAAGTGAACTTGAGGAATTGAAAACTGGCCAATGTAGCAAAAGAACAGGGATTAGATGGAGATAATGGCACTAGATGAAGCTATTGAGCTTGGCTAGGAAGTTAATGAAAGTCTTGTTATGAATATTGGTTTTTAGCCTAATAACAATGGAACCTATTGAGTGGTTTTAAGCAGAGAAGGGAAATATCATAATTAAATTGTACATTTCCAAGGCTCATTTAGGCTACAGGAAGGAGAACAGAATGAAGGGAACAAGAGTAGATGAAGAGTTCATTGAAAAGCCTAAAGAAAATCGTAGTTTGGTCTAGGTAGTGGCAAGAGATAATAGTAGGTTAGACAAGCATGGTAGCTGTGGAAGTTACCTGGATTCAAGATATTCAGGTGGTAAATCCAATAAGAAAAGATGAGCTAGATAGAGACAGGGTGGAAGGAGAATGAGGTGTTGAGGTGGATGCTGAAATGTGTGGATGATGGAAAGAGGGAACACCTAAAGGAAGATAATGTGTTTGGTTTAGTTTGGTTTGGGTGGGAAGTTGTATGGAGAAAACCCCAAATTCAGTCTTGGAGATGCTGAATTTGAAATGCCTTTAAGTTGTCAAAGTCAAACAAGCAGTTTTGTAAATGGGTCGGGAGCTCAGCTCAAAAATAGATGGTCACTATCATTACATGCTCTGATGGTTAGGCTAATGTGTCAACTTGGCCAGGTAATTGTGTCCAGGTGTTTGGTCCAGCAAGCACTGGGCTAATTGTAATACAAGAGCATTTATGGACTTGAATCACCAGTGAGTTTACTGCATGGATGGCTGATTACATCTGCATCAATCAGGGAGATTACATCATCAATGGGTGGCGCTTTTATCCAATCATTGGAATGACTTAAAAGGGGAAGTGATTTCAACATTCAGAGAGAATTTCCCAGCTTGTCGTTGGACAGGCAACTTCTCCCAGAAACTCATCAATGACCTTTCGTCGGACTTTCATCGGAGCCACTGGTTTGCAACCTGCCTGCGGAATCTGGACTTGTGCATCCCCATGGTCATGTGAGCGACTCTTTTAAAACCTCATATTATTGACAGATATCTCCTGTTGATTCTGTTTCCCGAGAGAACCCTGAGTAATACACATGCTATTTAAAAAATTTGGAGTTGAATTTGAGGGAAGATGGTGGACTAGTAAGGAACAGGACTCTCTTCTCTCCCAGAAAAATACCTAGAGAACAACCAGAGTTTGGGACATCAGGGGGAAAGCTAGGCACTACCCAGAAGAGAGAGGGGCAAAGGAAAACAATCATGATGGCAAAACTTTGAGTTAAAAGTTAAAAGCATCCTCCCCACCCCCATAGACACTTTTGAATTCTCGGGCCTCAGGGGCCAGTGACTACAGACAAAGGGGACCCAAGGGATCCACCTTCCCAGGAAATGGAGAGAGAGGAACACAGCCTAAGGCTGACTTAGCTTTTAACCCACAAATTTGATCTGCAGATTCGACAAGAAAGAATAAGTGATACAGAAGACAGAACTGCTGAAATTGAAAGAAAATAACACAGAAAAGAATGGGGAAAAATTGAGCAGGGATTCAGGGAGTTGAATGATAATGTGAAACACAACAACATACGTGTTGTCAGAGTTCCAGAAGGAGAACAGAAGGGAAAGGGGGCAGAAAGTATTTGAGTAAAGAAAACTTCCCAACTCTCATGAAAGAAATAAACTTACATGTCTAAGAAGCGCAGTGTACCCCAATCAGAATAAATGTGGATAGACCTACTCCAAGACACATACTACTCAGAATGTCAAACATCAAAGATAAAGAGAAAATTCTAAGAGCAGCAAGGGAGAATAAAACCATCACATAGGGAAGCGGGTGTGGCTCAGTGGATAGAGCCCCCATTTACCATATGGGAGGCCCGGGTTCGCGTCCCGAGGCCTCCTTGTGAGGGCACGCCGGCCTGAGCGGTGCGGTGGGCTGATGCAGCAACCTCACGGCAGGAAGCGGGTGTGGCGCAATGGATAGAGCACCCGTTTACCTTATGAGAGGCCCCGGGTTCGCTTCCTGGCACCTCCTTGTGAGGGCAGGCCGG